>JAPIWU010434270.1:0-24095 GCA_037576205.1 Pyrocystis lunula | reverse complement strand
AATCAACACATGGCACGAATCGAAGGAATCACCGACGCCGAAGCAACTCTACTGCAGCGCTTCGTCTTCCGAACCGCAGCCCGCCAGGCCGGAGCCGTCCCCGACCCGCTGCGCATCATGGCTCGGAGCAGCGGACTCATGTGGGGCGCCGGCCTCTTCCAGACGGGCTTCGACCGCGCCACGAGCGTAGAACCGAAGCTCAAATTTCTCGTGAGCCTGAAGGCCGCCTCGATGATCGGATGTCTCTTCTGACTGGATATCAACTCTGCCGTCGGCAGAGAAAACGGAGTCAGCGAAGAACAGCTGCGGGATCTCAACCAGCACGAAGACAGCGCCGCCTTCGATGATCTCGAGAAGCAGGTGCTCTCCTACGCGGCGGCGCTCTCGGCGACCCCGGCCACCGCAACCGATGAGCAGGTCGCCCGACTGCGCGAGTCGCTATCCGAGGAGCAGCTCGTCGAGCTCACGGGCATGATCGCCTGGGAGAATTTTCGGGCGCGCTTCAATCGAGGGTTCGATGTCGCGGACCAGAACTTTTCCGAGGGCGCGTACTGCGCGATTCCCGCGAGCCATGCGGTGACGCACGCCCCTCGCGCCGTCGCAAATCAGGTGGCCGCGGGCGACACCGCTGGACAGGCGCCGACGGAAGGCGACGCAGACGCGATCTAGGAGGACGAAAGAGAGCTGGTTCACCGCTCACCCTTTGATCTATGGTTCGAAGTCGACGTTCGAGAACCCGAGATCATCGCACCCGCCGAACCGAGCTCGGTCGAGCAGGGCCTGGAGAAAACCGTGAGCCGAATCGAACCCCGAATCGTCCGCTATGGCGGCGCCCTCTTCGACCAGAACGAGATCGACCGGGTCAACGCACAGCTCTCGGACCCGATGGGGCTGGTGCCGGGCGCACAGGTCATGCAATTCGAGCAGCGCGTCGCGGACTACATGGGCATGCAACACGGCGTGATGGTCAACTCGGGCTCTTCCGCGCTGATGGTTGCCATGCGCCTCGCCAATCTCCCGCTCGGCTCCGAGGTCATCACCCCGGCGCTGACCTTTTCTTCGGACGTGGCGGCGATCTATCACGTCGGATGCACCCCGGTCTTTCTCGACGTGGGCCTCGATGACTACCAGGTCAAGGTCGACCAGATTCCAGACGTCGTCTCCGACAAGACCCGCGCGATCCTGATTCCGGATCTGATCGGCGGGATCTGCGACTGGGACAAGGTGCGCGCCTATGCCGACGAACACGACCTCTTCGTGATTCACGACAGCGCGGACACGCTCGGCGGCTCGTTGCGAGGACGCAAGACCGCCACCCGCGCCGACATCTCGATCACGAGCTTCTCGATCTTTCACATCATCACCGCGCTCGGAAACGGCGGCATGGTCTTCTTCGACGACGACAAATACCTCGACCGCGCACTCGCGCTGCGCGCCTGGGGTCGCTCCTCGGAAAAATGGATGTACGGAACCAAGAAGGACGACAGCGACGGGCGATTCCTCGAGAACCTCGACGGCGTCGAATACGATGGCCTCTTCATCTTCGAAGAGAATGCCTACGGATTCATCCCCAACGAATGCGGCGCCGCCTTCGGACTCGGCCAGATGGACAAGATCGACTCGCTCTGGAAGCTCCGTGAGGAACGCTTCCACTGGCACACGGAATTCCTGCGCCAACACGAGGACAAGTTCATCCTGCCGACCATCATCCCCGACACCGAGACGACCTGGCTCTGCTATCCGATCCAACTCCGTCCGGAGACCGGCTGGAGTCGCCGCAAGCTCCAGACCCAGCTCGAAGACTCGGGCATCATGAGTCGCGTGATCTTTTCTGGGAATATCACCCGCCATCCGATGCTTCGGAACCAGGAGTTCCGAATCCATCCGGACGGGCTCGGCGCCTGTGATCAAATCATGGAGCACGGCATCATGCTGCCTTGTCATCCAACGATGACCCGCGAAGACTGCGACTATCTCTATCAGCAGCTTCAGGATTTCATCGATGCGAAGGGTGAAGTGACCGCCGACCGAGGGGCCCTGCAGTGAACGAGAAACATCCAGCGCTGCTGGCGGCCCGCGGCTCGTGGAAGGCGGTGATGGCGAGCGACAAGACCGCCTGGCTGGACCTCATGGACGACGACATCTGCGTCGAGGATCCGATCGGTGTCGCGCCGACGAATCCCGACGGTCACGGCGTTCGCGGGAAGGCCACCCTCGCCGATTTCTGGGACCAGAATATCGGCCCGAACGAGATCACGATCGAAGCCCGGGATAGCCGCACCGCCGGCATGGAGTCCGCGCATCATCTCACGCTGACCATGAAATTTCCGAATGGTGTCCAGTCGAAGGTCACGGGCCTGTTCACCTATCGAGTGAACGAAGCGGGACGCCTCACGAATCTGCGCGGGTATTGGGACATGGACGATATGCTGTTCACGCAGCCCGACAGCTGAGGCCGACTCTTTCCCGGTCGTCCGTCCACGGCGACCTCCAACCGAATCTTGCCCCGCCCACCCGAACGAAAGGAACCCACTCGAATGGCCGACTCCGAACGACGAAAACGCGGACTGGAGATGCTGGCAAAGGTCTATGCCGGAGATGTCATCTCACCGCCCGAGGGCAACGTCTTCACGGATGTGATGCTCGAGCAGCTCTTCGCCGAGGTCTGGTCGCGTGATACGTTGTCGATTCGCGACCGCCGAATCCTGCTCATGGGCATCATCGCCGAAAAGGGAGAGAGCATGACCTTCGGCATCCAGGTGAAGGCCGCTCTCAAGAACGGCGAGCTCAGCCCGGAGGAGGTGCGGGAGTTCATGCTGATGATCGCGCAATACGCCGGCTACCCCCGTGCCGCGAGTCTCGTTGGCGTGATCGAACAACAGATCGCTGCCTTCGAGAAGGAGAAGGCCGGGAGTTAGTTCGCAGGGCGATGCAGACCCGGGCGCCATGACCTCCGAGGATTCGTGCGCCGCTGAGTCGCCGATCGACGGGCCCGGGTCGGGGAAACCTCTCTATACTGCGGAGCCCATTCAGTCGACTCCCGCGTCGGAAAGGAAATCCCCCATGGCCGATCTCGTGACGATCGATATCCGCGACCACGTCGCCGACGTGCGCTTGAACCGACCGGAAAAGATGAACGCCGTGAACCACGAGATGTGGCTCGCGATCGGTGAGGCGGGCGCCTCGCTGATCGACAACCGTGACGTTCGGGCCGTCGTTCTCTCGGGCAACGGACGCAGCTTCTGTGCGGGACTCGACATGGCCAGCTTCCAGGGGATGGCGAGCGCGAGCAACCCGGATTCGGGCCAGGACTCGGGCGTGTCGAGTAGCCTGAAGAACGACTCGGACCGGCCCGAAAATCTCTTTCAGCGTGCGGCGCTCGTCTGGAAGCGCGTGCCGGCGCCGGTGATCTGTGCGATTCACGGCGTGGCCTTCGGGGCCGGCTCCCAGATCGCCCTCGGCGCCGACATCCGCGTCGCCGCCCCGGACATGCGTTTCTCGATTCTCGAGATCAAATGGGGACTGATTCCGGATGTCGGGATCAGCCAGACCCTGCGCGACATCGTCCCCCTCGACGTCGCCAAAGAGCTCGTCTTCACCGGTCGCATTCTCGACGGTGCCGCCGCCAAGGAACTCGGACTCGTCACTCACGTCGCGGAAGATCCGCTCGCGCGCGCCAAGGAACTCGCTTGCGAGATCGCCTCGAAATCGCCGGACGCGATCCGCTCCGGAAAGCGACTCCTCGACGAGGCCTGGCACGCCGACGAACGAACGGGGCTCGAACTCGAGGCCCGACTCCAGACTCGACTGATCGGGAGTCCGAATCAGGTAGAGGCCATTCAGGCCAATTTCGAGAAGCGCGCGCCGAATTTCGAGCGACCCAGGGATTGATCCCGGGCTGATCCCGAGCCCGCTTCGTCCCAAGCCCAACAGACTGGGAGAGTTCGACCATGCCCGATGTCCCTTGCGCGAGTCGCCCTGCACTCCGGGAATTCCTCGCGCTCATCGAAGAGGTCGACCGGGAATTCCTCGGCGAGGAAAGGCGCGTCACCGAGGCCGAGGACATCGCCGAGGGCGAGCACATGTTGCTCCATCTGATCAAAGCCGCGATCGATGTCTGGATCGACAACGATGCGTCCCGCCCGCGCTTCGCGCCGCTGGCGAGCCCCGTTCTCAAGTGGGGTGGAGAAGGGGCGGACAATCCCGCGCACTGCGCGCCCCTCGACCCCGAGCGACGTTATGTCCTCCGCGGGCGCATGAAGAACGAGGTCTATATCAGCTTCACCGTCTACACGGGCAAAGCTGAAGGCGACTGGAACGATGGCGTCATCTCCGCCATGAACCACACCGAGTTCGAGATCGCACCGGATGGTTCCTTCGAGATCGAGATCCACCCGAAGCCCACTCCCGGCGCGCTTCATATGGAACCCGGAAAGCCGAACTGCGTCATCTCCCGTCACTACTGGGAGGGGGCCGTCTGCGGCATGGCAGACCCCGCCAATCGCGTCGAACTCACGATCGCTTGCCTGGATGGTCCGGGATATCCGCGTCCCCTCGGCCCGACACGGCTCGCCGAAAAGCTCGAGGCGGCGATGAATTTCATCCGCGGACAGACACTCGACCGGCCCGCGACCCCGGACCCCACAAAACAACCGGAATGGTTCTCCCTCGTTCCCAACTCGCTTCCGAAGCCGATGAAGTGGGTCCCGAGCGAGGGCGGCGGCGCCGGAGCCGTCGACAACGCCTACTGCGCCGGGCTCGTCGTGCTGGCCTCGGACGAAGCGCTGGTCGTCGAGGGCCGCTGGCCCGAATGCGTCTACGCGAACGTGATGTTCTGGAATCGTTTCCAGCAGGCCCCGGATTATCGCTACCGATCCTGCTCGCTCAACCGCAAGCAGATGAAGGCCGATTCCGAAGGCCGCTTCCGATTCGTCGTCTCCCACGAGAATCCGGGCGTGCCCAATTGGATCGACACCGAAGGCCACAACGTCGGAACGCTCTACTGGCGTTTTCTCCTACCCGAAGGAGAACTCGAACAACCCCGCTGTCGCGTCGTCCCGCTATCGGACCTGAAAAAGTCCTGACCTCCCTCGGAGCCGCCCGCGCGAGCGTCGACTAATCGCCGGCGCCGACCAGTTCCGCCATCAGGTCGTAGGCTTCCTCCTGCTCAGTCCGGACGGTCACGCCGGTATAGGGCATGTCCTCCCAGGTGGCGCGCCATCGCTTCTTGATCCGCGCGACGTCGCCGTAGAGTCCTCCCTCGTCGACGTACTCGTCGGGAACGGCTTCGATGGCCTCTTCCCGCTTGCCGGCTTGAAAGAGTTCCTGGATTCGATCGGCGGCCTCGCCCCAGCCCTCGCGGTGCATCCGCTTCTTGTGGAAGTTGAGGTCGGGGTGTCCCATGCCGCCGACGTAGAGCGCGATGAAGGGTTTGCTCGCTCCGAGTGCACCCTTCACGTCGTCGGTGATCGTGACCGAGACGCCGCCCTGGATCTCGAACCCGTCGTAGCCCTTGCCGTTCCCGGCCCGGGCGAAGCCCTCTTCGAACCAGCCCTTGAAGGCGTCGACGTTCCCGGGGCGCATGCCAAAGGCGAGCCAGCCGTCCGCCAGCTCCGCCGTCAGCTTGACCATCTCCGGCGCCCCGGTCCCGAGCCAGATCTTCGGCTTCTTTTCGAAATGCAGAATCGACTTCAGCGGCTTTCCCATCCCCGCCGAACCCGGACCGTCGTAGGGCAGACGAATCTCCGGCCCGTCGTGGGTTACCGGGCCTTCGCGGGCAAAGATCTTGTTGATGATCGACACGTAGTCGCGCAGGCGATCCTTCGGCCGGCCCCAGGGCGTCCCGTACCAGCCCTCGACGATCTGAGGACCGGAAAGTCCAAGCCCTCCGATCACCCGCCCTCCCCCCGCGAGCTGATCGACCGTCGCGAGCTGCATCGCGGTCATCGTCGGCGTCCGCGCCCCGACCTGGATCACCCCGGTTCCGAGTCGGATCTTCTTCGTATGCGCAGCCACGAAGGCAAGCGGCGTGATGGCGTCCGAGCCATAGGCCTCCGCGGTCCAGACCGAGTCGTAGCCCAACTTCTCGAGGCGCTTGATCCGTTCGATCGGCACTTCCACCGATCGGCCTGCGTATTCGATGGCACAGCCGAGCTTCATCTTCCGGTCTCCTGCTAAGTTGGCGAAATCCGAGCATACGGCATCTGGCCGACGCGGAAGACCTGGAGCGAAGCACAGGATGGGGCCCATCGAACCTCGAACGCGCGACCTTCCGAGTCTCCGGGCGGGAGGTTCGCGATTCAGCTCTCCTTACCTCGCGCTCGCCGCCCTCCTCGTCTCACTCGCGAGCGGATGCGCGGGTCCGGGCTCACGGGTAATCGGACCTGAAACGGCTCCGGTCCAGCTCGGCCCTCGCCCTTTCTATCTCATCGATCGCCTCGATCCGGGCCCCCTCAGAGAGAAGCTCGAGGCCTGTCGCGGACGCCGGGCCCGGCCCTCCCGGTTTTCGATCGGACACCGCGGCGCACCGCTGCAATTTCCGGAGCACACACGCGAGTCCTATCTTGCAGCCATCCGCATGGGAGCCGGCCTCGTCGAATGTGACGTCACCTTCACGCGGGATCGCGAGCTGGTCTGCCGACACGCGCAATGCGACCTCGCTTCGACGACGAATATCCTCGAGACCCCGCTTGCGGCGCGATGTCGCGAGGGTTTTTCGCCGGCGGTCTTCGACGACACCTCGGGCGAACTCCTCGAGCCGGCACGCGCGCGGTGTTGCACGAGCGAGCTTTCGCTCGCGGAATTCGCGCAACTCGAGGGGCGCATGGACGCCGTCGATCGACGGGCGCTGGACCTCGAGGCGTTCCTCGATGCGACCCCCTCTTGGCGAACGGATCTCTACGCCAACGGCGCAACGCTCATGAGCCACCAGGAGAGCCTCGAACTCTTCCTCGAACATGGCGTCGGCATGACACCGGAACTGAAGGAGATCGAAGCGGCGCCCGAGCGCGACGCGCGCTTGCGCGAACCGATCGAAACCGGGGAGGTGTTCTCGGATCAGGCCGCGTTCGCGCGGAAGCTCGTCGATGCTTATCGCGACGCCGGCGTTCCGCCGGAAGAAGTCGCGCTCCAGTCCTTCGACCCGGAGGTCATCCGGCTCTGGCTGGAACACGCCCCCGACTACGGCGCTCGGGCGGTCTGGCTGATCGATCCGTCGCATCCGATCCCGACGCCGAAGGAACTCGCCGCACGCCATGCCGAAGGGTTTCGAATCCTGGCCCCGCCGATCTCCGCCCTGCTGACGCTCGATCGCGATCACAGGATCGTCGCCTCCGACTTTGCTCGGCAGATTCGCGCCGCCGGATTCGGGATCATCGCCTGGACAGCCGAACGCTCGGGGCGCCTGCGCGCCGGGCGTGTCGAAGGTCGTGGGCGCGACTACTACCTGGGCCCGATTCAAGCGGCCCTCTCCCAGGACGGCGATGTCTACCGCGTTCTCGACGCTCTCGTCCAGCAGGTCGGGATCCAGGCGATCTTCTCGGATTGGCCCGCGACCACGACCTATTTCGCGAATTGTTTCGGTCTCGACTAACAAGAATTCTCGGGCCGCACCGGTCGAATCCCGAAGCTACGCCGAGATCCTTCTTGGCTGCCGAGATTGCCGAGGGGGGCGCCAAGAAGGCACCGAGAGGGCACCAAGGCAAAGCCAACCAAACGCGACCGATGGCCGCGAAGTCCAGTAGACTCCGCCAAACCATGTCCCCCACGCACTCGAACCCGTCGAGGACCGACCGACCTCTCTCGGACTCGCCCCCCTTCTACACGCGCTACGGCTTCTCCCGAACCGGCGAAGCAGCGGCCCCCCTCCGCGTCGACCCCTATCCCGAGATCTGCACGGCGGGCGCACTCCGGGCCACCGTGATCGCCTCGGCCATCGATCTCGTCGGAGGCTTCTTCACCCGCGAGATCGCCGGGACCGATGCGACCTTCACGAGCGATCTCTCTCTGCGAATCCCGGACCCGGGTATCCCCCCCTCGCTCCTGGCACACGGCGAGAGCCTGCGCGCCGGACGACGACTCGTGACGACCGCGGTGACCCTCAAAAACGAAGGAAGGCTCTACGCCTACGGCCAGACGACTTTTACGCGCATTCCCCGGAGCGGCCCGGACAGCCCCGACCTCGAGGCGCTCTCGACGCCGCTCGTCATCGAAAAACATCCCCTCGACCGCCCCCTCGATCAGGAGGTGGGCATCGAGACCCTCGATGCCGCGACGGGCTACGTCCGACTCCCCTTTCGCTCGGCGCTGCTGAATCCGGAAGGCATCCTGCAAGGCGCGCTGGTCGCGCTGATCGCCGAGTGTTCCGCCCTGGCGCTCGCCGACGCGACGCTCGGTCGAGCGCAGGTCGTGACCGAGCTCGACCTTCGCTATCTCGCGGCGGCGGCCAAGGGGCCGGTCGAAGCGCGGGCGCGCTTTCTCGGCGCGCCTGCAGCGCGAATGATCGCCGTCGAATTGCGCGACCGGGGGCGCGAGGACCGCCTCACGGCGACTGCATTCCTGCACGTCTCGGATCGGCCCTAGGCGGGTACTCGCACCCGCCGCGCTCACCACGACATGCCCCCGGAACATGCCCCCGGACTCCGGCGCGCTTCGCGTCGAATCGACTCCGCGCCGCTCAGGAGCGAGCCGCTATCGTGTCGCGATGGATTCCAACGCATCCCCCTCCGCACCGAACCCGATCGACCTGAAGGGTCACAGCATCATCGTCACCGGCGGAACCCGGGGCATCGGCCTCGGCATCGTCCGCGTGCTGGCCCGCGCCGGTGCCGAGTTGATGATCACCGGGCGCAAGCCCGCACGCCTCGAGGCCGTCGCGGCCGAGCTGAGCGAGGCGGGCGTGCCGCACCGGACGATGCAGGCGACTGTCGGAGAGCAGGCCTCGAGTCGGGCTGTCGTCGAAGAGACGATCCGCGCCTTCGGCAAGGTCGATGGTCTCGTCGCCAACGCGCAGTCCTTCCGCCCGGTCACCCGACTCGACGAGGTCACCGAGAAGGATTTCGACCTCGTCCTCGAAACCGGACCCAAGGGCACCCTTTGGCTGATGCAAGCCGTCTTGCCCCACATGCAGTCACTCGGTCGCGGTCGCATCGTGACCTTCGGCTCGTCGATGGGCAACACCGGCGTCCCCGGCTACGGCCCCTACTCCGCCGCCAAAGAAGCGGTCCGCTCGCTCACACGTACGGCGGCTCGCGAGTGGGGCGAATACGGCGTCACGGTCAACTGCGTCTGCCCCGCCTCCGTCGCCCACCGCATGCCCGTCGCAGAAGAGGGGACGGAGCGCGCGAAGGCTTTCGACGAGATGTACAAGGACCATCCCCTCGGCCGCGACGGCGACCCCGAGGCGGATATCGCGCCGGTCGTAACATTCCTGCTCTCCGACGCGAGCCAATATATGACCGGCCAGACCTTCATGGTCGACGGCGGCGGCATTATGCGCGCCTGATTCTCATCGCTGCCCACTGATCCTTAAGCGCGCCCTGCGCTGAGGGTCTGCTTCGAAGAATGTGCGAAAGAACCCGAATCCCGCGAAAGGAATCCCGACGTGCCCCCCAACGACCCGTCACCCGAAGTGGCCGCCTGGAAGCGTTTCTGCCAGCGCATCGAAGCCCTGGGAGAACGCATCATCCAGGACGATTTCCCGAACGAACCCCTCGATCGGGTCGAAGGCATCGCACACCTCGCCGACCAGGTCTCGTGCTGGCTCGGCTGGGCGATTCCGCACGGCGACCCCGATGCCCCCTTCTTCCACCGATCGAACGACCTCTTCACCCAGTGGGGCGGACCGAACCAGGACAACGTCTATCACCACGCGCGCATCGACCCGGCGCGCCGCTACCGCGTACGCGGAAAGATGCACAGCTGCGAGCATTTCGTCATCACGTTCCGCGTCGGCTTCATGCACATGAAGGAATGGGGAACGAAGGCGGCCCTCTCCTCCGTCGACCGCGGGATCGAGACCGGCGACGACTTCGAGATCCTGATCGGCGGCGACGGATCCGACCCGGACTATTTCCCGATTCCGGAGGGCGTCACCACCCTCTCCCTGCGCGAGTACTACGTCGACTGGCAGCCCGCCGAGCCGGCGGTCTTCACGATCGAATGTCTCGACGAATTGCCGACACCGGAGCGTCCGACCGCCGAGCGCCTGGCGAGTCAACTCGATCATGCCCTCGATCAGGTGGAGAGTTCGATCTTCGGCTGGAACGAGTACATGGACGATCACCGCTCGAAGTGCGACGACAACACCTTCGCCAATCAACAGACGGTGGCCAAGGGTTTGAGCGACGCCCGCTATGCGTTCCTGTTCTGGAATCTGGCGCCGGGCGAGGCGCTCGTGATCGAGACCGATGTGCCGAAGGCCCGCTACTGGGGTCTGCAGCTCGCAACCCACGGCTGGTTCGAGCAGGTAGACCCGATCCACCGCATCACATCGATCAACCAACATCAAGCGAAGCCGAGCGCCGATGGTCGAATTCGTCTCGTGTTGGCGCACGATGATCCCGGCGTTCCCAACTGGCTCGACACCGCACAGCACCGGGAGGGGCTGCTCACCTTCCGATGGTTCTGGCCCGAATCGGACCCGACACCGACCGCCCGCGTCGTGCCCTTCGACGAGCTCCGCGGGGCGCTGCCGGAGGACACCCCCGCGATCGATGCGGCGGCGCGGCGCGAAGAAATTCGCGCCCGCAAGGAACACCTCGCCTGGCGTTTTCGCACCTGATGAGTTGGACGCCCCCGGAACGCCCCGAATGGGTGAGGCTGATCAATGCAGGCGCGATCGCGCCCATCGCCGAGGAGGCGGCCCTTCCGCTCACCCGCGCTTCGCTTCTCGGGGAGGCCGTCGCGCGCCAGGGCTATAGCTTCGACTCCGAGGCGGCGACCATCGCCGCTTTCGACCATGCGGATTTTCCGGCGGAGCGCGCCCTCGACCTGCTCGACGCCTTTCTCGAAGCGGTCGAAGAGGAAGCGCATCTCAATCTCTACGGACGCTTTCTCACGCGGCGCTTTCTCCTGCGACTTCTCGAAGTGCGCTTCCAGATCATGAGTTATCTGGCGGCCGACCCGGGCGTCCAGGAAGAGGAGATCTTCGAACCCCTCTTCGTGGCCGGCGCGCCGCGAACCGGCACCACGATTCTGCATACTCTCCTCGCCGCCGACCCTCGCATCCGCGTTCCGGAGGGCTGGGAACTGCTTCGCCCGGTTCCGCCCCCCTCCGCCGACCCCGCGGTCTTCGCCGCGGATTCGCGCATTCCCCTCGCGGATCGTGAACTGGTCCGGCCGCAGACCGCCGTCAGCGGACTGCTCTCGATCCACGAATACGGCGGCCGAAAGCCCAAGGAATGTTTGTCCGCGATGTCCTTCGCTTTTCAGTCGGAGGAGTTCACGGCGCGTTATTCGGTGCCGAGCTTTGAGTCGAAACTCGCGGCCTCCGACCCGCGGCCCGCCTATCAGATGCATCGCCTCGTGCTCCAGATCCTCCAGAGAAGGCGCCACCCGACCTCCTGGGTCCTGAAATCCCCCGTGCACCTCCACCACCTGCCGACGCTCTTCGAGACCTACCCCGACGCCCAGGTCGCCATGACCCACCGCGATCCGGTCACGCTCCTCTCCTCGCTCACGAGCTTGATCGCGAATCTCAGATGGGCCCATAGCGACGAAGTCGACCCGACCGAAATCGCCCGCAACCATTTCGAGCGCTACCGCACGAGTTTCGACCGGCTCGTCGACTGGACCGACGAAGGCGCGCTGCCCGAGGATCAGATTCATCACAGTCATTTCGCCGATTTCCGAAAGGCGCCGATCGAGACCGTTCGGGGGCTCTACGAGCGCTTCGACCGACCGTGGTCGAGGGAAGCCGAGTCGGCGATGACCGCGGCCCTCGCGGCGAACCCTTCCGACCGCCACGGCGAGCATCGCTACGAGCGTGGCGACGGCGAGGAAGATCCGAGTACTCTTCGTGCCCCTTTCGAAACCTACCGGACCCGATTCGGTGTCCCCTCGGACGACTCGCCAGCCCCGGCGGCAAAATGAGGAGTGAGGCCCCATGCCAGAGAACACGAAACCCCGATCCTCCCGACATACCCCCGAAGAAGAGGCCCATATCGCCGTCACCGAGCGCCTCTTCGACACCACGAACAGCGAGGACAAATCGCTGCTCTTCGCCGAAGACGCCGTGTGGTGGAACGGCCTGCCCTTCGTCGGCGGCAATGGCGGCGAGACCGAACACAAGGGTCGGGCGGTCATCAACGGCATCCTGACCGGCGCCACCTCCGGCCCCTCGGAGAAGAAGACGAATACCGGGGTCGACGCCTACGACGTTTCGACGATCCGGAACGAGGACGTGGTGCTGCTCGCGGACGGCGACTTCGTCGTGCGTCAACACACGATGCGCGCCAAGACCCATGGCGGGCAGGACTATACGAACGTCTACTGCTTCGTATTCCGATTCAACGAGGACGGCCTGATCCAGTACCTGACCGAACACTGGAATACCTGGCACGCGCATAACGTGCTCTTCAACAACTTCGATCTCGAACCGGCGCATCCGAACGGCTGAGCCGAAGCGCGCGGCCCTCCGGCCACGCCCATCGAATCTCCCGCGCGGAATCTCCCTTCGAATCCTGAAAGGCTCCCCATGGAACTCGACATCATCGCGCATCCCGGCCAGCTGAAGGCCAGCCAGCGCCACGCCCAGGAAGTCGAGGCCGCGGGCTTCGGCGGCATCTGGTGGACCGACTCCGGCCGCTCGGCATACCTGGCCGCCACGGCCTCCGCCCTCGGCACCGAGCGACTCCAGATCGGAACCGGCATTGCGGTCGCCTTCCCGCGCAGCCCCATGGTCACCGCAGGCATCGCCTGGGAACTCGCCGCCTCCACCGGTGGACGCTTCGTACTCGGCCTCGGCAGCCAGGTCAAAGCCCACATCGAGCGTCGCTATAGCGCCGAGTTCTCGCCCCCCGGTCCCCGCATGAAGGAATACGTCGAGAGCGTGAGAGCCATCTTCCGAGCCTACCGGGGTGAAGAGAAGCTCTCCTACGAGGGCAAGTACTACAACTTCTCGCTCCTGCCGCCGACCTGGAGCCCGGGCCCGATCGAGGTCGAAGATCCGCCGATCTATATCTCCGCGGTCCTACCCTATATGAGCCGGCTCGTCGGCGAAGTCGGCGACGGCATCCACGTCCACCCTTTCCACTCGCCGGAATACGTGAAGGACATCCAGCGAAAGGCCATCGAAGAGGGCCTCGCCCGCTCCGGCCGAAGCCTCGACGCCATCACCTTCTCCTGCCCGGTCATGACCGCCGTGGGCGACACCGACGAAGAACAGCACGCCACCCGCGAACACGCCCGTACGATGATCGCCTTCTACGGATCGACCCGGACCTATTCCGCGGTCTTCGAGCATCACGGATTCGACGGGCTCTCGGACGAACTCCATGCCCTCCAGAAGCGTGGGGACATCCCCGGCATGCAGGCTCTGATCACGGACGAGATCCTCGACCACTACACGCTCCGCTCGAACTGGAATGACCTCGGCCCGAAGCTCGTAGAGCGCTACCGCGACCTCGCGCCCCGGGTGCGGGTCACGTCGTACACCGCCGCGGACAACTGGTCCGACCCGAGCGCCCGGGAAAAGTGGGCCCACGTCACGAAGGCGATGCGCGACGCGGGTTGATCGCCCTCGGACGTCAGGCGGGAGAGTCGCGCAGGAGGATGGCACGGGAGGGTCGCGTAGAACCCGGCGGCTACAACCCGGCGTAGTCGCGCAGGGCCGCGCGGCTCTCGAGATCCTCGATGGCGGCCTCCGCGCGTTCGAGAAAGGCCGCCGCGAAGCGCCTGCGCCGATCGGTGGCGTCTTCGGGAAAAGTTACGACCTGGCAGGCTGCGGGTGCGAGATAGGATGCCTGGATGCGGTGGGTCCGCCAGGCGTCGTCGAAGGCGATCGGCGATCCACCGAGGGCCTTTCGTACGTCGAGATAGTGGCGAATCAGGTTCCGCTCCTGCGCGCGGCGATCCTCGACGGACAGGCACATGTTCAAGAAATAACTGACATCGCGAAGCGGCGTGCTCACGACCACGAGTCCCCAGTCGAGAAATCCCGTCACGCCGTGATCGTCGAAGAGATTCCCGATATGCGTGTCGCCGTGGATCACGGTCTGCGGCCCCGCGTGCCAAAGCGGGTGCAGCGCGTCCCGCTTCTCGATGTAGAGCGCGGACATCTCGGCGAAGGCGTCGCTCAACTTCTCGCGGTGATGATCGAGCCCTTCTTGCAGGCGCAGCGAGCCGTAGTCGCTCGGCGCGTCGGGCGGGAGCACCCAGCCCGCCTCGCGTCGACGAACCGATTCGTCTTCGAAGCGCAGGTGCATCGCCGCCAGGTCCTCGAGCGCCCGGGCGGCGGCATCCGGCGTCGGGCTCTCGGGTCCGGTGGACACCGTACAGCCCGATTCGTTCAAGTCCTCGAGCAGGAGAACGAAGGCGCCCTCCTCATCTTCCTGGTAGCGAACGACGTGGGCCGCAGGGACGCGGAGCTCGAGCTTCGGAGCCAATTCGGCATAGAATTTCGCTTCGCGAAGCCCCATCTGCGTCGCCGCGATCGCGACCCGCCGATTCGGGTCCGTCGGGAGCAATTTGCAGAAAAGTGATTCGGGCGCCCCGCCATTCGCCGCGCCCGCGTCCGCATAATATACCCGCAGCCAGGCATGAGAGTTCGTGACTTCGGCCCGATCCGCGATCTCGACCGACTCGACCCGTGCCCCCGGATGCCGCGCGGAGAGCGCCTCGCTCAACCAGGCGGCATCGATCGCCTCCGGATGCGGCGGAACGATCCCAGATCCGTTGCTGGACACGATGTTATTTCCCGCTCTTCACGCGCTGAAGGATCTCCTCCTCCCCCACCCCGCCGAGATGTCGACCGGCCTGGAGATCTCCGAGGGTGCGGATCACCGACCGCCCACCCCGCGCCTCGATCGCCGTGTGGACCGCGCGCTTGTTCACCGCGAGTACGGCGGATGCCGTACCCGCCATCTTCTCGGCGATCTCGAGCACGCGCGCTTCGAGTTCGGCTTCGGGAAAGGCCTGGTTGATGATGCCGACGGCGGCGGCTTCCGTGCCGCTGAACTCTCGCCCGGCGACCTGCAGCTCCATCGCCACCCGCGGCGGCAGATGCGTCGGGAACCAATCGAAATCGGGTAGTGCAAACCGGGTCACGGGATGCGAGAAGCGTGCGCTCTCGGCGCCGTAGGCCAGATCGCAGGCCCCCACGAGCTCGAGGCCCCCGGCCATCGCATAGCCGTGCACCTGCGCGATCACGGGCTTGTAGAGATCCCAGATCGAGGTCCAGCCCACGGTCACGTGTCGCGCCCATTGCATCCCGACCTCGGAGGTAAAGTAGGGCTGGTTCGACCCGAGATCCGAGCCGAGGTCGTAGCCCGACGAGAAACATTTCCCCGCGCCCCGGACGATCGAGACCCGCACGGCGTCATCGCCGTCGGCGGCCTGCAAGCCGGCCAGAAGCTCCCCCCGCAGCTGATTCGAGAGGGCATTGCGCTTTTCCGGACGGTTTAGGGTGAAGCGTCGAACCCCCGGAACCGGGTCATCCACTTCGACGGTTTCGAAGTGCGCGGGAGAAGTGGATGAATGACCAGTGTCGGACATGACAAGATTCCTCGCATAACGGATTCGGGGTGGATGACGTGCGGGCCAGAGCCGACCCGCCGGAGTGGACGATATCGAGCGGGAGCGAAGCGACCGTCGGAGACCGACCCCGGGCCAACCGAACCCGAAGCTAGACGATCAGCGCCCCCGCCGTCACGTGAAGTTCGATGCCGGTGACATTCCGGGCCCGGTCGGAGCCCAGGTAGAGGCAGGCCTCGGCGATGTCCTCCGGATCGACGTGGCGCTTCAGCTCGCTGGTTTCGGCGACCTGCTGGCTCATCTCCTCGAGGCTCTTCCCCGTCCCCTTCGCCATCTTCTCGAAGAGTTCGTCTAGCGGCTCGCCGGTCGTGAAGCCGGGGGTCACGATATTCACCCGGACGCCCTCGCGCCCCATCTCCCGGGCCATCGTCTTGGACATCGCGATCATCGCCGACTTCGTCGAGCTGTATTCCGAGTTCTTCACCATCAGCGCGGTCGTGGCGAGCGTCCCGATATTGATGATCGAGCCGCCGCCCCTCTCCGCCATCTTCTTTGCCGCCTCACCGCATACCTTCATGGTGCCCATCACATTCAGCTGGACCGAATGCGCATAACTCGACCAATCGAAATCCGCGACCCGTTGGCGCGGGAACGACGCGGTCGCGACGTTCACCAGGACATCGATTCGCCCGAGCTCCGCGACGGTCTGGTCGATCAGCTGGGTGCAGGAATCGAGATCAGTGAGGTCGCAGGGAATCGCCAGGACGCGGCGTCCGGTCTCCCGCTCGAGTTCCCGGGCCATGGCCTCGAGGGGCCCCGCGCGGCGTGCCGCCACCACCACTTCCGCACCGTCCCGCGCGAAGGCGAGCGCTGTCGCGCGCCCGATTCCAGGGCCCGCGCCGGTGACGACGGCGACCCTCCCCGCGAGCGTCCGATCCATGTCCTTCCGACCTCCCTCTCGGCCTTATGTCTCGACCTTTTGTCTCGGCCTCTTCTCTAGATCTGTTCTCTCGGCCTTTCTTCGCGGCCTCTCCGCACGGCTTCGCCTCTCGGAAGTCGACTCGCGCAAGATACGAAGCGCCGCAGGAAGCCGTCACGACACTAGCGAAGCCGGAACAGGGGCAAGACCGATCCCGCGCCGGGTCGCGGGGCGGCGAGCGCGTTAGACTCCGCGCGCGAACCTCCGCGCGCACACGAGCGCACGAGTACGAGATTGGAAAGACCCTGACGGCCCCAGCAGACTCCCGAACCCCGCCTTCCCCAACCGCACCCTCCCTTGCGAATCCAGCGAGTCCCGGAAGCCTGACCGCCGATCCCGCGACCGAGGGCGACGGGAACCCGGCCTCCGGCGCGACGGCCGGCGCCGGCGTCACACCCGAGGAGGCCGCTCGCCGTCGGCCGAAATCAAAGAAGCTGCGCCCGCTGCGCGGACTGATCCCCTTCGTCGCGCGCTACAAGGCGGTGGTGGCCGCGGCCTTCCTGGCGCTCTGCGCATCGACCGCCGTCATGCTGATCGTTCCGATGGCGGTGCGAACCGTGATCGACGAGGGCTTCTCGAGCGAGAACGCCGCGGCGATCGACAGCTATTTCGGCGGCCTGATGATCGTCGCCCTGTTGATGGGGCTGACCAGCTCCGTGCGCTTCTTCCTCGTGTCCTGGATCGGCGAACGGGTCGTGGCGGATCTTCGCAGCGAAGTCTTCGATCACGCCCTCGGTCAGAGCCCCGCATTCTTCGAGATGAATCACACCGGCGAGATCCAGTCGCGGCTGACGACGGATACGACGCTGATCAAGACCGTCGTCGGTTCCACGGTCTCGATCGCCTTGCGAAACGCCTTCACCCTCGTCGGCGCGGTGGCCATGCTGATCTTCACGAGCGCCAAGCTCGCCGGGCTCGTGCTGCTCGCGATCCCCGCCATCGCCCTCCCCCTGCTCGTCTTCGGACGGCTCGTTCGCCGTCTCTCACGCAAGAGTCAGGACACCCTGGCGGACACGAACGTCTTCGCCGGTGAAGCGCTGACCTTCGTGCAGACCGTCCAGGCCTTCACCCACGAAGACGCGGATCGGGGCCGCTACCGCGAGGTGGTCGAGGTCGCGTTTCAAGCCGCCCGTGGCCGCCTCGTCGCACGGGCGACCTTGACCGCGCTCGTCATCTTCCTCGTCTTCGCCTTCATCGCCGGCATCCTCTGGGTGGGTGCCCAGGGCGTGCTCGCCGGCACGATGAGCGGCGGGCTCTTGAGTCAGTTCGTGCTGTACGCGCTCTTCTGTGCGATGAGCATGGCGGCGCTCACCGAAGTCTGGGGGGATCTCCAGCTCGCCTCCGGTGCGGCGGAGCGTCTCTTCGAACTGCTTGCGATCGAACCCGCGATCGCGCCGCCGGCCGATCCCGTGCCGCTCCCGACGCCCGGTGAGGGCCGCGTCGAGTTCGACGCTGTCGCCTTCGCCTATCCGACCCGAAGCGAGGTCATCGCCCTCGACGACTTCAGCTTCTCCGCCGCCGCGGGAGAGACCGTCGCCATCGTCGGCCCCTCCGGCGCGGGCAAGAGCACGGTGCTCCGGCTCTTGCTGCGTTTCTATGATCCGAGCGCCGGCGAGATTCGCATCGACGGGGTCGACATCCGCGACGCCGATCCGAGTGACGTGCGCGGACGCATGGCCATCGTTCCCCAGGAGACCGCGATCTTCACCGAGAATCTGCGGGAGAATATCCGCTACGGCCGACCCGAGGCGACCGACTCGGAGGTCGAGGAGGCCGCGCGCGACGCCCTGGTCGACGAATTCGCCCGCGAGCTGCCACGCGGCTACGACACGCTGCTCGGCGAGAACGGCATGACCCTCTCGGGCGGACAACGCCAGCGCGTCGCGATCGCCCGGGCGCTCTTGAAGGATGCGCCGATCCTGCTGCTCGACGAGGCCACGAGTTCCCTCGACTCCCAGAGTGAAGGCCTGGTACAGCGCGCGCTCGAACGGCTCAAGGCCGGTCGCACCACGATCGTGATCGCCCACCGCCTCGCCACGATTCGAGGCGCGGATCGCATTCTCGTCGTGGAGGGTGGACGCGTGGTGGCGAACGGTGCCCACGATGATCTGGTCCGCCAAGGGGGGCTCTACGCCGACCTCGCGCGCATGCAGATCGACGGCGAGGGCCTGGCCGCCGAGGCGAGCTGAGCTTCGGCTGCGCGCCCTCACGCGCCGGATCGAAGCTTCGCCTGTCGCCCGCGGAAGCGACTGACTATGCTGGGGCGATGCTCGCCGGACCGTCGAATCCTGGTCCGGGAAGACCCGACCGCCACGCGACACAGGGAGGCCCGACATGTCCGCAGCCGAACGATTGATCTCCTCCGACGACCACGTCGATCTCGCTCACGACGCCATCAAAGACAACCTCGCCCGTAAATTCCATCCGGCCTACGACGCGGCCCTCGGCGAGTTCGGGATGGCGATGGCCAAGACCATGAGCTCTGCTGCGAACGGCTTGTGGCGCAAACAGCAGGGCCTCGAAGAAGTCGAAGTCGCAAGCATGCAGAGCCTCGCGGGCCGGGCGCACCCCGCCGCGGGACGCCCGGGACATACGGATCCCCATGCGCGACTCGAAGATCTGAATGCGGACGGCATCGACGCCTCCGTCATGTACTGCGAGGTCAGCGCCTTCCGCTATCTCTATCTCCTGAAGGAAGGCAATCGCGAAGCCACCCGCGCCTTCAACCAGACGATGTCGGAATTCGCCTCGGTCGACCCGAGCCGGATGATCGTTTCCTACCAGATCCCGATCCACGACATCGAAGGCGCCGTCGCCGAAGTGAATTGGGTCGCCGCCCAGGGCGGGAAATCCCTGCAACTGCCGGTCTTCCCGGCGGAGCTCGGGCTGCCGGACTATTGGGACGAACGCTACGACCCGCTCTGGCAGGCGATCCAGGAGACCGACCTTCCGATCTGCCTGCACATCGGCCTCAACACCCAACTCGAGAGTCTCGCGCAGCGCGACCCCACGCCCCAGAAGGGCATCTTCGTCGGCGCCGTCGCGCTCACCACCGCGGAGCCCCTCGGCATGTTCATCATGGGCGGCGTCTTCGAACGTTTCCCCAAACTGAAGGTCGTCTTCGTCGAGCCGGGCCTCGGCTGGGTCAGCTGGTGGCTCTACATCGCCGACGACCTGCGCCAGCGCCAGGGCTACGAGTTCCCCGCGATCCCCGAGCTCCCGAGCCATTATTTCCACCAGAACGTATCGCTCACCTTCATCGACGAGCCCAACGCCTACCGGCAGGCCCAGGAGTGTCTGGGCGTGGACAACATCATGTGGTCCTCGGATTATCCGCACCCGGTCTCGAGCTGGCCGCGATCGCGCGAGATCGTGAATAACATGTTCGACGATATCCCCGCCGACGACCGCAAGAAGATCGTGAGCGGAAACGCCACGCGCATCTGGAACCTCTGACGGGCCCGTGATGGGACGGCTGAGGCGGAACGGGGGAGACCCCGGGTTCGTCACGTCCCTCAGGATGCGCTCGCGCCCCCGCTCATGATCGGCGTCCGCCCGTCCAGCGCCGCCCGACCCTTGGTCTCCAGATCCGCGAGGGGCACGGAATAGATCGCGACCTCCGGTGCCCCCTCGGTCTGGATCAGACGCAGACTGAAGACGCCGGTCTCGTGTTCGAAGGTGTCGATCCAGTTGGCGCCCACCTCCGGCCCCGGATCGCGGTCGGCCATCACCGCCCAGATCGATCCGTCGTCTTCGAAGCGGGCCGTGAACTTCGTGATATAGCCCTGCCCGTCCTCGTACACGTCGAGATTCTCCTGCCAGCGATTGCACACCTGCAGGATCCAGTGCTCACATTCCGCCGGCATGAAGCGCACGACGAGAGCTTCCTCCGCGGGCTTCTGCCAGCAGCCGAATCCGTGCAGGCGATCGAGGACGCCGCCGTTGCTCAGGTAGGTCGCCTCGGAGAAGTCGATGGTATTCGGACGCTGTGAGAGGTTGTCGAACCACCAGGCTCGCACGAGCTCGGCGTAGCCGAGGACGATCTGCCCGGCCTTCGCGAGTCCTGCGCTCATCTCCGCCGCGCGGATGGGGCGCGGCTTCGGTCGGTCGAGGCGCTCGATCTGCATCGTCGGCGCGGTCACGCTCGAGCGGTCGCTGAAGACGGTGCGAATCAGGATGCCCGTCGTCTCGGGCTGGAGCGCCATGCCGTTCTTCTCCGGCGGATTCTGGCTCAGGATGACTTCGAAGTTTCCGTTCGCGTCGAAGTCGATGTCGCGACTCGAAAGAAAAGAGGTCGTCGTGAGGTTCGTCGGGTCGAAGTCCTCGAGACCTTTTACGCCCTGCGGTGCCCAGTCACGGGCCCCCAGGTCGGCGGGCTGCGGCGCGGTCCAGCTCGCCATGATGAAATAGGGCAAGGTCCCGCGGTTGCCCGTGATCCGGTACTCGTGTTCGCCGCTCACGAACTCGCACATCAAGTGATCCTGGTCGGGGCTCTGGACGTTGATGCTCTGGCGCCAGGGCGCATCGCGCAGGCGCGGCCGATCGGGTTCGCAGTTCTCGACCATGCGCTCGAAGCCGTTGCGCACCATGCGACTGAGAAAGCGGTACCACTCGGCGCGCTCGAGGTCGCTCGGCTGCTCGCCGAACTCGTCGATGACATGTCCCGCCACCTTCAGCGTGTCGCAGAAATCATCCCAGGCCTCCCCCCGAACCAGCCGCTCCGTCGCTCGATCCGCCATCGTCCCGCCTCTCCTCGGTTGTCGAACTCCGCCCCGCCCGTCCTGGACGAGAGCCCCTTCGACCGAGGGTCACGATAGGCAAAGCGCGCTCGTCCTGCTGTCGCCTCACGGACGGGCTATTCCTTTCGGAGCGAGCAAGATTGCCGTTCGCTCCTGCGCGAGGATCCCGAGCCATGACCCAAGACGAACCCGAGATCGAAGTCCAGCCCCGCGACGACGGATTCGGCGCGGTCGTCCGAGGCCCCGCGCTGTCCGCGCCGCTCTCGAAGCGGAACGTCGACACGATCCTCGCCGCCTGGGCGAAACACGCTGTCCTCGTCTTTCCCGACCAACCCCTCGAGCTCGAGGAGTTGGAAGCCTTCACTCTGGCCCTGGGCGATTTCGGCGAAGACCCCTTCATCGCTCCGATGGAAGGGCACCCGAATGTCCTCGAACTGCGGCGCGAGCCCGACGAGAAGGCGGGGAATTTCGGCGCCGGCTGGCATTCGGATTGGAGCTTCCAGGCGTGTCCCCCGAGCGGCACACTGCTTCACTCGAAGATCATCCCGCCGGTCGGAGGCGAGACCCACTACGCCGACACGCACCGCGCCTGGGAAGCGCTTTCGCCCACGATGCAGAGCATGCTCGACGGGCTGCGGGGGGTGCATAGCGCCGCCCTGCCTTATGGGCCGAAGGGCGTCTTCTCGAAGGATACAGAGAAGCGCACGATGCAGATCCTGGTCTCCGAGGAGGCCGAGAAGACGCAGACGCATCCTCTCGTACGCACCCATCCCGTGACCGGTCGAAAGGCACTCTTCGTGAACCCGGTCTACACCGTGGGAATCGAGGGTCTCACCCCGGCCGAGAATTTCACGCTCCTGAAATTTCTCTACGACCACATGGTGCAGGAGGAATTCCTCTACCGACACACCTGGTCGCCTAATATGCTCGTACTCTGGGACAACCGGTCGACGATGCACTACGCCCAGGGCGGCTACGACGGACACCTCCGCCTGCTCCACCGGACGACCCTGGCCGGTGATCGACCGGTCTAGGTTCGCGGCACGGGCGGCGGATCTGCTCCGGCTTCAGCGCGCCGCGCGCCATCGCGCCTATCGACCGGAGCCCGCCGCGTGCCTGCCCGCCCGGCGACCGAAGAAAGTCGACTCGCCGATGCAGGTTCCACTCGAATAACCCGTTCCGTCCTGGGCGATATTCGAAGCGCAGCCCCCGATCGCGTAGAGCCCCGGGACCGTGCCGCCGCTCGCCGCGACCACCTCCGCGTCGAGGGTGACGTCGAGCCCTCCGAGCGTGAACGCCATGTAGGTCGCCTGACCCACCGACCCATCGAGCGCTGCATAGGGCGGATGATCCAGGGGCGTCAGCCACTTCTTGCCCTTGTGGAATTCCGGATCCTCGCCCTTGGCCGCATGGGCGTTGTAGTTCGAGATCGTTTCCTGGAGGGAGCCCGTCGGAAGCCCGAGTCCCTTCTCCATCTCTTCGACGTTCTCGTAGGCATCCACGAGCGGGTAGGCCCCGTAGTGTTGCGGCTCGGCGGCGTAGGTCTTCTCGTCGACGATCAACCAACCCGTGCGGTCGGTTTGCTGCGTGGTGAACATGCTCGAGCGCGAGTGGTAGGAGTCCTCCGACACGTACCGCTTGCCCTCCTTGTTTACGAGAATGCCCTTGATATGGCTTTCCGGCGGGTAGAACGCGGCCGTCACGAGCGCGCCATCCATATGCTTGAGCACGCCGCCCGCCGCCTTGCCGAGTTGATGTCCGGCGCCGTCGTCATTCGGCGTGAACTGTCGCGTATAGGCCTCGTCGAGCAATTCCGGCAGGTGTTCCCTCAGCAGGTCGTCGTTCTGGGTGAATTGCCCCGTCGCGAGGATCACGGCGTTGCGTGCGCGCACGCTGCCCTTCTCTTCTCCGTAGACGCGGTAGCTGATGCCGGCGATCGCGCCGTCTTCGCGCACCAGGTTGTGGACCGCCGCGTCGTAGACGATGCGAACACCGAGGGCTTCGGCGCGCGCCGTCAGGCACTCCATCATCTTCGCACCGCCGAGCTCGCCGACCTGCGCCACCTTGTGTCCACGCGGCGCCGGCCGGGCCTTTTCTCGAAAGGGATGGACCTCTTCGTTCCCCGACCAGATGAGGCATTCATCGGTCATCTGCAGGACGTGCTTTCCCTTGTACATCGTGTCGTTGAAAGGGACGCCCTGGGAGACGAGCCAGTCGAAATGGCTCACCGATTCTTCGCAGTAGAGTCGGATCTTCGCTTCGTCGGGCTCCGGCGTGTTCATCATGAGATAGGTGAACATGTCCTCGACGCTGTCCTCGACGCCGACAGCCTTCTGCACCCGGGTGCCGCCGCCGAGATAGAGGTGCCCCGCGGCCATCCCGGTCACTCCGCCGCCGCCGCTCGCCTTCTCGAAGACGAGGACGTCGGCGCCGGCTTCACGCGCTTCGATGGCGGCACAGACGCCTGCGCACCCGAGGCCGATGATCACCACGTCCGCTTCGTCGGTCCACTCGCCGACTTCGTTCGCCTCGATCACCTTGTATTCAGTCTGGCTCATGGATTCCCCTCAGTCGGCCCGCGAAGCGGAGCCGGAATCAAATCGGACGGCGATTCTAACGCACGCGGCGGGGGGCGAGAGCCCGCCGCTCGGCCCCCGGGGCCGGTGCTTCGGAGGGCAAGCCGTCAC
>JAPIWU010433167.1:0-24569 GCA_037576205.1 Pyrocystis lunula | reverse complement strand
CCCTGAGTATGGTCATGTTTCAGCCGGAATATCTGGGCCTGCTGCTGCGTCTGGGCGAAGAGGATGCCGCTGCGCGGCACGACGAGATCGAGGCCTTGATCAGCGGAGAAATCTGCCCGCTGCCGATCAACTAGCCTGACCGGTCTGTTGCAGTCGCAGCGTGCGACGTAAATTGCACAATCAGTTTCAGCGGTCCACGCAGTTGGCGTAGTAAGTCACCGTGCCCGGCCAGTCTGAAAACAATCCACGTATCCCTACCTGAGTTGCCAGAGCGTGCAGGACTTCAAGGGTCTGACTTTCGTTGCGCATGTACTCGGACAGGTTGGCGTACATCCAGTTATGCTGCGCCATCGGATCGCCGTTCTCAAAGGTCCAACTGACCAGCGCCAGACCCGCCTGGCGGGCAAACAGCGCATAGGGCGACGGCTCCAGTTCACCGGCATCGTTGAGGCGCAGCAGCATTGGTATGGGGGGCGCCAGCACGCGTACCCCCTGAGCATAGAGTGCCTGCATGTTGGCCAGCGACGGTTGGAAATCGGGCTCGCGGCCACGTGGGTCCAGATACACGATCTGCTCGGCATATTCGGCATGGTTGTTCAGCCAGTAGCGCACATCCGCCAGGCTGAAAGACTGCGGATGCACGCGCTCAGGAGCGATACCGGCAGCGCGGTACTCCTCCAGCATCTTGCTGGCGTACGCGGTCTGGCTCATACCGGCAAAAGGCATCGGCACCTGCGGGGCTTTCAGTTCAGGTACAAAGTCAGCACCCAGGGCGTCGATATGGCGAATGCTTTCCGCGTGACTGAGCAGCGTGCCGCATTGGTCGATCTGGCCGGTGACCGGTGAGGCGGGCGCTTGAAGATACCCGGCGATGTCGGCAGCACGGGGATTGACATGGTCAGCTCGTCCGCAGAGTTGTTTGAACTCCGCGAGGGTAATGTCTGATGTGCAGCACAGGGCTGCGGCTTCCTGTTCTGCGGTGGCCGCTGTGAAGGGCGCACTGCACTGCGCCGCCAACGGTGTGTTCAGAATATTGGTCGTACGGTGCAGATCGCACTGCGAGTGTCGACACACCAGGGCCCCGTCTGCAGTAAACGTTACATCGCACTCAATAAGACCTGCACCCATACGTGCTGCGGCACGGTAGCCTTCCAGAGTGTGCTCCGGGTAGCCCAGCGGTGCGCCGCGATGGGCGATGGAAAAGGGGGTGGGTGTGAATTTGTGTTGTGCGCAGTTCAGCAGCTGAGTTTTCAGTGGGCTCTCTGCTAAACCGGCTGCCAGCACCCGCGCACGATCGGTGGGATCGATCTGGTGGGCACAACTTGCAATCAACAGGGTGATCAGCAACGCTGGGGTAAATCTAAGCGGTAGAGATATCACGGTGGTGGGTCGTTCCTTGGTTGTGCAAAGCTATCGTCAGTCCGAGGTGCCGGAGTGGCTCCACAGCTGCCTGGCTAGCGTACGTCATTGGGCGCTGCAATGTGAATACGACTATCGTTTTTGCGGCGATGAGCTGTTGGCGCGGGTGCCCGACTGGTACGCCGAGAAAGTCGGTGATCGCACCCCCATTATGGCGGATCTGGCCCGGCTCAAGTGGATACAGGAAATCCTGCTTGAGGAAGATTACCACCAGGTGATCTGGCTGGATGCGGACACCCTGGTGTTCGCTCCGCATCACCTGCGGGTCGATATGCAGGCGTCCTGTGTGTTCGGTCGTGAACACTGGTTGCAACGTGACGGGCGCAATCGACAGAGGGTTTATAAAAATGTGCACAACGCGTTTTGTGCCTTTCGCCGCGACTCGCCAGTGCTGGGCTTTCTCATAGAATCCATCGAACGGATGGTCGAGCGGGTCGATGGTGCCTTTATCGCGCCACAGTTTGTCGGGCCAAAGTTGCTCACCAGCCTGCATAACATCGTCGGTTTCCCCACCGATGATCGCTTTGGTGCCGTATCGCCTCTACATGCTGAATTGATACTGGCGGGACAAGATCCTCTAAGTGTTATGGCGACCGGCTTGCCCGCAGGCCAGCGGATTTGTGCCGCCAACCTCTGCCTGTCGCTGTCTGACGAGATAGATCACGCGCGGGTGGTGGCAGCGCTGCTGGATACAGAGCTAAAAATGCACCGAAAATGACAGCGAGCCATAGATGTCGCGTTCATCCTGCTGTTCGAATTCACGTGTGCGTACCACGTAGGTGTAGCCCAGGCGGAAGCGGCGAGTGTTCAACACCACGCCTGCCTGAATATCGGCGACCCAGTCGCGCCGGTCGACCGCATGGCTCTCTTTGAAATTGTTACCATCCAGGAACAGGTTATGGGCCACATAGCGCCCATCCAGCCCGATAAACAGATACCAGCTGCGCGTACCGTCAAAGAACTGTGACATCGGCATGCTCGGGCGCACCCTGGGTGGACCCTGGTCTTTCTGCAGGCCTTTGCCCACGCGCAAAATACCACCCACGCCGAAATAGGTTTGCGGTGTGCCCAGCGCGCCGGTGAAGTAGGGGATAAAGTCAGCTTCTAAACGCCAGTCTTCGGTCGCTGTCCAGGCCCGATTGAGCCATTTTTTCTCGTAGGCGACTGACAGCGTAAGTTCATCGTCCAGTGCATTGGCCCAACCCATGGCGTCGGCTTCGTCAATATAGTCGTGTACCGTGTTCTGCACCTGTTCACCGCGAGCGCTGGGGCCCACGACGCCCAGATTTACCCGCCAGGTTTCCACTTCTTTGGCGTTGGCGGTGCTGAATCCGGTGGCCAGGTAAAAGTAACCGGCGTAGGGCCGTTCGTCCTCGAGCAGGGTGGTGGCACGAATGTCTGACGGGGTATAAATCTCGTGGCCTAACGAAACAGACACGTGAATCTTGTCGTCGTCGTCAATGCCCGGGAACCAGACACCCATGTCTTTGAGCCGCCTGGGGCCATCGTCGACACCACTCACATAGTTCAACATGACCCCGGAGGTATAGTGGCGATCGGTACCCGTAAACAGGTCGTTTTCGACCAGTACATTGAGCACATGCTCGGCCCGCGCAGCTGGCGGTGACAGCAGAATCAGGCAGCAGAGGGTACAGCAGAGGGCGGTTTGTTTCTTCATAGGTGCGGTGTCTACAATAGCGTACTCTGGGGGCTGGATCGATAAGGGGCAGGGGTCTCGAGCGCATGATTTACAATAATGTCATTTTGACGGTGAAGGCTGCAGCAGACATCGAGCGGGTCGCTGCACTGCTCCAGCAGCAGGCTGCCAGCTCGCGAGGCGAGGCGGGCTGTCTGCGTTTTGAAGTCTATCAGTCAGAGAGCGAACCGGCGGTCTTCATGCTGATTGAGCACTGGCAGAGCGAGGCGCACCTGGCCGCGCACCGTGAAGCAGACGGGTTCACCCGCATCTATAAACCGCAGGTACTGCCGCTGGTTGAGCGCACACCACATCTCTGTCGTCTGTTGGCCTGACCGGCAGGATTAATAAGTAAGGAGTCCCCTATGCACACATTTGCCGACCCGTTGCGCCGCGCGGTGCAGATCGCAGCCAATAAGACAGCCGTCATCGATGGCGAGCAGGTGTTCACCTACCGTCAGCTTGCCGAGCGCTGCCAGCGCCTGGTGGGTGGTTTGCAGGCTTTGGGTCTGCAAGCGGGCGATCGTGTGGCCATCTGGGCCGACAACTGTCACCCCTACATCGAAACTTACGTAGGTGTGCCCGCCGGGGGGCTGGTGGTGGTGCCACTCAATACCCGCCATGCGGAACCTGAGCTGCGCTATGCGCTGGAAGATTCCGCTACCCGCGTGCTGATCACCGACCGCGATGCCAGCAGCATGGCGGACATCTGTGAACATATTATTCAGCTGGGACCCGAATATGAGGCCCTGCTCGAGTCCGAGCCCGTACCGCTGGGGCAGGGGATAACCGAAGATGACCTGGCGGGTCTGTTTTACACGGGCGGCACGACGGGTAAGTCCAAAGGCGTCATGCTCAGCCATCGCAACCTCATTGCCAACACCTTTCACTGGCTGACCTCTGTGCCGCAAACCTCTGCTGATGTCACCCTGATCATGGCGCCGCTGTTCCATGCGGCCGGCTCCAACGGCGTACTCGGCTCCATCTGGACCGCCGGCACGCAGATCACGCTGGGGGCCTTCGACCCGCAACGGGTGCTGGACATCATTGAGCGCGAGCAGGTCAGTTTAACCCTGGGAGTCCCTACCATGCTGGCCGCCATTGCCGAGGCACAGCACGCCAAGCCACGTAAGGTGGATACGGTGCGTGCCATCGCCCACGGCGGCTCACCCATTGCCACTGAAGTGGTACGCAGAACCTGGACGGCTTTCCCCGGCGCTGAGTTGATCGAGGTGTACGGCGCCACAGAACTGTCGCCATTAACCACAGCGCTGCGCGACGAACAACTGCTGTTGGACGATCCACGGGCTCGCTCCTGCGGCCAGTCCATTCCGGGTACTGACGTGCGCATTCTCGATGAGCAGGGGCAGGAAGTGCCCACCGGCGAGATCGGCGAAGTGGTGGTGCGTGGGCCGAATGTCATGCTGGGTTACTGGAATAAGCCTGAACAGACTGCTGCGGTACTCAAGGACGGCGCCTACTGGACCGGTGACCTGGGTTACATGGACGATGAGGGCTTTGTTTTTCTGGTCGATCGCAGCAAGGACATGATCGTCTCCGGTGGCGAAAATGTGTACTGCACGGAAGTCGAAGAGGTGCTCTACAGGCATGAGGCTGTGCTCGAGGCGGCGGTGTATGGCATTCCGGATAAGCAATGGGGCGAAGCCGTACATGCCACGGTGGTGCCGCGGCCTGAGCACAGCAATATCGAACCGGACACCCTCATCGCCTTCTGCCGCGAGCATATCGCCGGTTACAAGGTGCCCAAAGGTATCGCCATACAGCAGGACCCGCTGCCCAAGTCCGGGCCCGGCAAAGTGCTCAAGCGGGAACTGCGCGCGCCGTACTGGGAGGGCTCGGATCGGGCGGTTAACTGATCGCCTTAGATATTCGGTCCGCGGGGGAAGTTCGGGTCGCGCTTTTCTTTCAGCGAGGCCACCCCTTCCCGGGCTTCCGGACCGCCGAAGCCCAGCATCTCCAGGGCGGTGGAGGTGTCGTAGATGGGGCCCGCCATACGCAGCCAGTTGTTCAGGGAGTACTTAGTCCAGCGAATGGCGGTAGGTGCACCGTTTGCCAGCTTGGTCGCTACCTCCATGGCTTTGTCCATCAACTGGTCATCGTCCACACACATTGACACCAGCCCGATACGCTCAGCCTCTTCGCCGCTCAGGCGATCGCAGGTCAACAGATAGTATTTGGCTTTCGCCATGCCACACAGCAACGGCCAGATGATGGCCGCGTGATCGCCGGCCGTTACCCCCAGCCGGGTATGACCGTCGGTGATGGAGACGGAGCGCGCCACGATCGAGATGTCCGCCAGCAGGCCTGCTACCAAGCCGGCACCCACCGCCGGACCATTGATGGCTGAGATAACCGGCTTGCCGCAGTCCATGATGTTGTAGACCAGGTCTCTAGCTTCTTTCCAGATCTGCGCGCGGGTATTAAAGTCTTCGGTAATTTCCACCACCATATCCAGATCACCGCCGGCGGAAAAAGCTTTTCCCGCACCGGTCAGAATGACCA
The DNA here is from genome assembly GCA_037576205.1 of Pyrocystis lunula. Taxonomy (NCBI): domain Eukaryota; class Dinophyceae; order Gonyaulacales; family Pyrocystaceae; genus Pyrocystis; species Pyrocystis lunula. The sequence goes on along the minus strand of JAPIWU010433167.1, from coordinate 18,931 downwards.
CATCGATGTCCGGATCTTCGTCCACTTCGCGCCACACATAGGTCAGCTCGCGGTGGCCCACTTTGTCCAGGGCATTGTATTTCTCCGGCCGATTGATGGTGATCTTCAGCACGCGCTCGGCTGGATATTCGAACAGCAGGTGTGTGTAGCCTTGGTATCGTTCCGCCATCAGGTTCGCTCTCCCGTATTAATTCACGCCATGATAACCTTCATCGGCTATTACATTCACATTGGAGAACAACATGTCCAGCGCACTCGAAAACGCCCAGGAAATCCTGTCCGCCAGAATCGGTCAAGCCTCGGAGCCGACGGACTGGTTTGAGATCACCCAGGATCGCGTCAATACCTTTGCCGACGCCACCATGGACCATCAGTGGATTCACGTTGACCCGGAACGGGCCAAGCAGGGCCCATTCGGCGGACCGATCGCTCATGGCCAGCTCACCATGTCGGTGATGAGCTTTCTGCCCGGCGGCGAAGGCGTTGGCCTGCCGCAGCTGGATGGCATGAAAATGGGCGTCAATCTCGGTTGGAACAAAGTGCGCTTCATGAACCCGGTACCGGTGGGCGCGAAAATCCGCACCTTCGGTAAGATCAAGAGCGTCGAGCCCAAGGGCCCTATGCTGGAGGTGGTGAATGAGATGACAGTGGAGATTGAGGGGCAGGAAAAGCCGGCCTGTGTGGCGGAGAGTGTTCTGCGAATCGGGTTTTAGATTCTCGGTTCCTTACTTGGGGTCAGAGTTGAGGGTGCCGTCGAAATTTGGGGTCAGAGTCAGTGGTGCCAGAGAGGACAGTGCGATAGGGCGGTGTGGGAGACGGTGTGGGAGACGGGGTGCAGGTCTGCTCGTACCAGCTTCAGTTGAGGGGAATTTTTAACCTCTTCGGACCGCCGCGAGTACATCCCTGTAGGCTTCGGTGGCGCCATCCCTGGCGCCAACGATCCGTAGAGGTTAAAAATTCCCCTCAACTGAAGCTGGTACTGCTTTGTTCTGCTCTCTCGGCTCAGTCACCGTGCCCTAGCGCTTGTCCCGCTGGCTTCATTGGCTGGCGAAGGTGGCTGAAGCGCTGAGGATAGTTCAGCTTGCGAGATGTCCAGATATACGGGCCGGAGACGCATGGCCAATGATTACAGCCAGATGAGACGGGTAGAGCCTGATGACCTGATTCAGCCAACTCGGTGCCAGTGCATGACCCCCGAATCTCAGCACAACGCAGGGGGCAGTGTGTGGGTAGACTTAAGCATCACGGATCGTCGGCGGCAGGGAAGCCGCCGCGAAGCTTCCATGGATGGATTCACAGCGGTCCGGGATGCTTAAGTCTACCCAGATAATGACCCCGGCAGCGAACTGAGCACCCAGACAAGCACTGACACCACAGGAAACTGAAAAACCAACCCAACTCTGACCCCAAAATTGACTCTGACCCGAATTTGACTCTGACCCCAAACATCGCAGGAGATAAAAATGGACCTAGGTATTTGTATGGCATCTCACGTGGGCGACATCGACTATGTTGTCCGCGCTGAAGAACTGGGCTACAGCCACGCCTGGCTGGCCGATTCCCAGATGTTGTGGTCGGATTGTTATGCGACGCTGGCACTGGCGGCGACGCAGACATCAAGAATCAAGATCGGCACTGGTGTAGCGGTCTCCGGCACGCGACCTGCCAGCGTCAATGCTGCCGGTATCGCCACCATCAACGCGCTTGCGCCAGGGCGTACGTTTTTCGGTGTAGGCGCCGGCAACACGGCGCGTCGGGTGATGGGACTGCCACCGCAACGCATCAGAGAATTCGAAAGCTATCTGCAGCAGGTGGTGCCGCTGGTTCGTGGCGAAGAAGCGGACATGCCTCACGGAGATGAACAGATCCCGATCCGGCACATCATGCCGGATCGTGGCTTTGTTAATTTTGAGGACAAGATTCCAGTCTACATTTCCGGCTTTGGTCCCAAGTCGCTGGCCCTGGCGGGTAAGTATGGCGACGGCGCGGTGCTGGCGCTGGTGGGCAATCCGGGTGCCATGGCCAGTGTCTGGCATATGCTCAAGGAGGGCGCGCTGTCGGCTGGCCGGGAAATAGGGCCTGGGCAGAATTACTACACCACCGCGCTGACGACGATGGTGGTGCTGGATGAAGGCGAAGCGATTGATTCACCGAGGGTCAAAGCCGAGTGTGGCGCGATGGCCATGGCCGCGGTGCACTATGCCTACGATCAATACCGTAACTTCGGTCACCAGCCGCCCAATGCGTTGGCCGGAATCTGGTCTGACTATACGGCGCTGTTGGAGACCTATCCAGCCGAACGGCGCCATCAGCGCATTCACGCGGGACACAACTGCTGGGTGCTGCCGGAGGAAGAGCGCTTTCTGACCCCTGAGGTGCTGCAGGCCTCCAGTATGATCGGCACCCGGTCAGAGCTGATCGAGCGTATCCGGGGTATGTCTGCCGCGGGTCTGGATCAGATCATGATCCTGCCGAATTTCGACACCCGCTTTGACGTCCTGGAACGGGTCGGTAAAGAAATCCTGCCCAACGTCTAGATGGGTGTGGGCTGTAGGCGCTCAGGGGAATTTCAGGCAAGATACCGGCTGTTAAGTCGAAGTGTCATATGTTCACATATTTGAATCCCAGCGTTCGAGAACGCCTCATTGCGGAAGGCAAACTGGTGCGCTTGAACGCCGAAGGTGCATTGATTGACGTGGCCACGCCGGAAGCCCCGGGCGAACTGGCGATCAATCTTCTGGGTCCGATACCGCTTCCCATCAGTCTGCCGTCCATTGAAACCACTGTGCAGTGGTATGCTGCGGTGCGCAGTACCGAGTTGTCACAAGTTGAGGCACTGGCCAGTGACCTGCGTGCCCGTGGCGGACAACATCTGTTTTCGCACCTGGTTTCGCCGCTGGCGGTTAACAGCGTTTTGGTGATTGGCAGACCCACTGAAAACCCGCTGGTCAGGGTGCACAGCAACTGCCTGACCGGTGATGTATTTGGCTCGCTGCGCTGTGATTGCGGTCCACAACTGGATGCGGCCATTGCGCGGATCAGTCAGGATCCCAGTGGTGGCTACCTGGTGTATATGGCCGGCCACGAAGGCCGCGGTATCGGGTTGTGGGCTAAAGCTGCCACCTATCTGTTGCAGGATGCGGGTGAAAACACCTATCAGGCCAACCGTTCGCTGGGCCTGCCGGACGATTCGCGGGATTTCACCGATGCCGCCGTGCTGATCAAACACTTTGTCGGCTATGAACCGTTCCGCTTGTTGACCAACAACCCGAAAAAGGTGACCGACCTGACCGGTTTCGGCCTGCCCGCCATTACCCAACAGAAGCATGTTATGGGTGTGAGTGAGTGGAATAAACGTTATCTGCATGCCAAACAGGAGTGGGGACACAATCTCGCGGATGAGGATATTGACTGATACGCGATGGATTCTTCTGTTGCTGGCTTGCTGGTTGACAACACCCGTGCTGGCGGCAGAGCTGACCGTCAACCAGCTGCAGTTTATCGGCAGTCACAACAGCTATAAGCAGGCCATGTCGCCTGAACATGCCCAGGCCTTACGGGCCCGTAATCCGGCTGCCGCTGACAGTCTGGAATATGCGCACCTGCCACTGCCGGAGCAGCTGGATCTGGGGCTGCGCAAACTGGAGTTGGACATCTTTTACCAGCCGCAGACCGGCTCGTTTGTGGTGGGGCATGTGCAGGTCATAGATATGAACAGTCACTGCAACGATCTGGGCGCCTGTCTCGAACAGATCAAAGCCTGGTCAGATGCAAACCCGCGGCATGCGCCGCTATGGATCAGCTTCAACACCAAGGATCAGGTAATCGAGGGCCTACCGGACCCGAGCCCGTTTACGGCCGAGGCGCTTAAGCTGCTGGATCAACACCTGCAGGCAGCACTGGGTGATCGATTGATCTGGCCGACCCAGGTCCGTCCGGCAGGCAGTGATCGACCCGTCTGGCCGCCCCTGGATGAAGCGCGGGGTAAAATCCTGCTGATCCTTGATGAGGGCGGTGACAAGCGTGCGAACTATATGCAAGGTTGGCGGGAGCGCCCGATGTTTATCAATGTACCGCCCGAGCATCCGGCCAGCGCAATTCAGATCATTAATGATCCACTGGCCCAGGGTGAACTCATCCGTCAGCGGGTACTGGCGGGTTTCATGGTGCGTACTCGTGCTGACGCCGATACGGTTGAGGCGCGTGCTGATTCAACGGCGCGCCGCGAAGCGGCGCTGGCCAGTGGCGCGCAGGCCGTCAGTACCGATTACTACCTGCCTGCGGTGCATTTCGGCAATGACTACCAGGTGAGGATCGAAGGCGGGGTACGGTGCAACCCGGTTACCGCACCCGCAGATTGCACCGTCTCCGAGGACTGAGACCTGCTACCAGGCGTGTGGTTCGCCGTCCCACTTCATGAAACAACCGGTATTTTCGAGGTTGACCCCGTCAATCACGCTGATGATGCCGGCCGCGCTTTCTTCAGCGGTGATGTCGGCGCCTTCGCCACCCATATCGGTTTTAACCCAACCCGGATGGATCAGCCCGACAGCGATGCCGTCTTTTGCCAGTTCCAGTGAAATCATACGCATGACTTTGTTGACCGCTGCTTTGGAGGAACAGTAGGCATACATGGTCGGCCAGTTGAGGTCCAGCGAGCCCATCTGGCTGGTGATGGTGATGGCCTTGGCGTCCGTGCCTTCTTTCAGCAGCGGGTGTAAACCCTGCAGCACACGCAGTGGGGCCAGGGTATTGACGTTGAAGGTTTCCAGCCAGCCGTCGAAATCCATGGACAGCGCGGCCTGTTGTTCCGGCGCGGGACCGGGTGTGCCGGCATTGTTGATCAGCACGTCCACGGCAGGCAGTGCACTGGCCAGCGCGGCCACTGAGTCACCATCGGTGGGCGTCAGTTGATGCACGCTCAAATTCTCGCCAGCCAGCGCATTCAATGCCTCTGCACTGTCAGGATTGCGACAGGTGGCGAACACGTGATTGCCGTTGGCGGCATATTGTTTTGCCAGTTCCAGGCCGATGCCTCGATTGGCGCCAGTGATACATACGTTGCTCATGAATTGCTCTCCTTAAGTTCAGCTGGATCGAATATGTTGTAAAAGTCGTTGGTTGAAAATTTCAGGCTGTTCAAAGTAGGGGGAATGGCCGGCATTTGCAACGACCTCGATTTCAGCCTGAGGGAAGTGCGGGACGTAGCTTGTCAGCAGTTCGGCGGGAAACAGCGGATCTTCTGCACCAGCGACAAACAGGGTGGGCACCTGCACGCTGGCCAGTTGCTCCAGCTGGATAACATCCTCCTTGCTTAACAGTGTGCCCAGCCGCGACCAGGAAAAATTCACGTTAAAGTTATTGATGGATTCATAACTCTGCAGCAGTTCGGGATTCTTTGCACTGAGCGCGGACATGGTGGCCAGCACACCCCGACTGTTGCCATCTTCGGTCGCAGTCAGGTTCTTCAATGCGGGGGTGGGATTCGGATTGACGATACCGCCGCCAGTGGCAGACATGGTCAACGACAGCACGCGATCCGGCGCGTCCAGCACCGTACGCAGCACGGTAAAACCGCCCATGGACTGGCCCACCAGATGCGCTGACTCGATCTCGAGTTCATCCAGGATGGCCAGCAGGTCATCGCGAAAGTGGTGCACCGTCAACGGCGCCTCGGGCACCGGTGTGCGGCCGAAACAACGATGATCAAAGCTGATCACCTGGAATTCACTGCTGAAAAAAGCCACCTGCTTGTACCAGATCGCAGCATTGCCGCCTGCACCGTGGGCGAACACGATGGCCGGCCCCTGGCCCTTGCTTTCGTAATAAACAGGTACGTCCCTGCTGACGGTTGTCGCCATAACACCCCCCTGTATCTAATCCCGTTAACGCTGGGTATTGTTGCACGACAGAAATCAACTGGCGAATGGTTAAGTGATCCGGTGACTCGAGAATTCTGGCAGGACCCGCCCTGGGAAGACGGTGTGCGCAAATACAGACTGGGCCTGCGACCCATCACCCATGCCCAGTGGCTGCGCCATGATCCTGAGTTGCTGGCCAACAAGGCCAGGCAACTGGAGCAGCGCTACGCCGACGTGGTGGCGCAGAGTGAAGACTTCGCAGCGCCGGATATTTCTGCCTGGCGACTGCCCTGGCAACCACAGGGGAACTATCCGCACTGGATTGCCGAGCTAGGCGCCGGCCTAGCCGAAGACGTCTGTGTGCTGGACCTGGTGGCCGGTCAGCGCCTGGTAGCAGGCTGTCTGGCTGCACCCAGTTACTGGTCGCTGCGGGATAAGCTGGGCAAACCCATATGGCAGATCCACGCGCCGGTTGAAGGCATGAACGAACGCATTGGCGCCAATATTGAAAAATTTCTGGCCAACATCCCGGACCAGACTCCGTTTTATCGGCACAACTGGTTTGTGCATGATGAGCGCGCCTACTTTCCTGTGCGGACCAGCACCGTTCGGGGTTCGGTTGCGGACTGGCAGATCCGATCTGAACAGCAGGTTTTGTATCGTCCGGACGAACGCTACCTGGTATTTACCATTGGTGTTGTTTTTGCACCGCTGAATGAGCTCGCCCACCACCCACAGCATCAAGCTGGATTGTTGAAGACGCTGCAGCGCATGGACGCGGATGAGATCAGCCACTTCGGGGGTGTGGAAAAACACCAGCGCTTGACCGAGTATGTAAACACGCTTTAAGGATCGAATGTTGATCATGGAAAGAATGCTGCGTGCGCTGCTCGCACTGCTGGCTGTGATGTTGATGTTACCGGTGGGCGCCGCCACAACCGGCGACGACCCAGCTGATTCTCCAACCGGGCAGGATGGGGTGGCCGATAAATTACCGCTGCAGGCTGATCGTGTCCTGTCGCTCACCCTCAATGAGGCAACCTGGTTGTCCCTGGATGTCGCCAGCGACGGACAACGCATGGTGATCGAGGTCCTGGGTGATCTGTATGAACTGGATATCAATGGCGGGGTGGCCCGGCCACTGACTCAGGGCATGGCCTTTGACTCCCAACCCGTCTACTCACCGGATGGCCAGAGCCTTGCCTTTATCAGTGATCGCGGCGGCTCCGACGACCTCTGGTTGCTGGCGGTGGATGCGGATCAGCCGCGTAAGTTGTCTGCCACCGGCAAGATGGAAGAGCTGGCATCACCCACTTGGTCGCCGGATGGACAGCACGTGGTGGTGTCGAAGAGTTCCTGGACTCAGCGTACCTTTGAGCTCTGGGCCTATCCCGTAGATGGTGGCACAGGGGTGCGCCTGACCAAGGCAAAGCCCAAAGCCAGCACCCCTTCGAATCGGCGCCACAATGCCCTGGGCGCGGTCTATGACGCCTCTGGTCGCTTTCTCTACTACGCCACCAAGAGAGGTGGCTTTGGTTACAACCTGAATTTTCCGCTCTGGCAGATTGCGCGTAAAGATCTGACCACTGGGTCGGAGGACGTGATCACCGCCGCCGCTGGCAGTGCCATACGACCGATGCTTTCACCCGATGGACGATGGCTGGTCTATGGCACCCGATATAAACATCAGACCGGGCTGCGGATCAGAAATCTGGCCAGCGGCTTTGAGGAATGGTTGGCCTACCCCGTGCAGCGGGACGAACAGGAGTCCCGTTTCACCCGGGATCTGTTGCCGGGTTACGCCTTTACGCCGGATTCCCGCGCCGTGATCACCACCCGTGAGGGCGGCATTATTCGCGTAGATATCGAAAGCAAAGAGGTCACGCCGATTCCCTTTACGGTAGCAGCCAATGTGCCGGTGCGCAGTCGCTTGGCGTTTACCAACCGGATCGGTGTCGGGCCGGTTAAAGCACGGATTCTGGCTGAACCCCGCCTGTCGCCTGATGGCCGGCGGGTAGCCTTCGCCAGCCTCAGTCGCATCTATGTCCACGAACTCGACAGTGGCAAAGCCCAGGCCATTTCACCGCCGGAAATTTCTGCCGGCATGCCGATCTGGTCGCCGGACGGCAGAGATATCGCCTACGCCGGTTGGTCTGATGGTGAAGGCGCCCTCTACCGCCAACGCGCACGCAGTGGCACACGAGTGAAAAAACTGACGCCTACCAACGGTTATTTCTCGTTCCCGAGCTGGTCACCGGACGGTGCGCGAATTGTCGCGTTGCGCGGGCTGGCGTCGGTCGCGCTGGAGCGGGAGTACGTCTGGGGACAGACCACCGGTGCAGATGTGGTGTGGCTGGATGCCGATGGCGGCGAAACTCAGCAGGTACTCCCCGCGCGCGGGTTTTCCTACCCGCACTTTGGCCCCGAGGCGGATCGTATCTATCTGTATATCGGCACCAGCACCTTGCCCCGTAACAATAAAACGGGCCTGATTTCCGTGCGTTTTGACGGCTCTGACCGGCGCGAGCACCTGGCAGCGACGGGTATGGGCACTTTTACCGGCGGTAACAAAGGCAATCCGGAATTTATGGCCATGTCGCCCAGTGGTGAGCATGTGCTGATGAAACATGCCGCTCAACTGTATCTGGCCCGACCCATACCGCACCTCACCGACCAGACCGTGAATCTGAGCAAGGCCAGCGTGCCGTTGACCCGGCTGACCGACGTAGGCGCAGATTTTACCAGTTGGAGTGCGGACGGGAGGACGCTGGTGTGGACGTCGGGTGATCAGATATTTACCCGCGCGGTGCACACCGTGGAGTTCAAAGCAGGAACGGACGATGAGGCGAACGGTGAACATGAAGCTGAAGCTGAAGATGAATCTGAAGTTGAAGACGCTGAGCCGCAAACGAGCGAGCAGCGCGAATCTCACCAGCAACTCGCTGCCCGCAGTTCTGCTGACGAGGGAACCGGCACCGTTGATACATTGCTGGAAGAAGACCCCAGCGTGGCTGTCCATCAGGTAGACATTTATCTGCCGCGGGCGGTACCAACTGGCACAGTGGCCCTGACCGGGGCTCGCCTGGTGACCATGAGTGAACAGGGTGTCATCGAGCAGGGTACGGTGCTGGTGCGCGACAATCGAATTGAGGCCGTTGGCGAGGCGGGTTCGGTAGAGATTCCAGCTGATGCGCATGTCATCGACCTGGCCGGGCAGACCATCGCGCCGGGTTTTGTCGACACCCATGCCCATTTTCGTATCAGCAGACAACTCTATGACAGCAGTGAGTACAGCATGCTGGCCAACCTTGCCTACGGTGTGACTACCGGCATGGATGTGCAGCCTTCAACGGTGGATCTACTGGACGTGCAGGATCGTATCGACGCTGGCCAGATGCTCGGCCCGCGCGCCCTGTCCACCGGACCAGGCGTGTTCAGCAACAACGACTTCAACAGTCAGGCTCATGCCGTTGCCATCCTTAAACGCTACAAGGAGCGCTACCGGGTGGATAACATCAAGGCCTACATCAGTGGTTCAAGGCAGCAACGCCAGTGGCTGATTCAGGCCGCAGCCGAGCTCAAGCTGATGCCCACCACGGAAGGGGCGCTGGACATGAAGCTCGATCTGACCCACGCCATTGACGGTTTCTCTGGTCTGGAGCACGCCTTCCCGCTGCCGCATCTTTACGACGATGTGATTCAACTGGCTGCGCAGACCGGGATTGCTTACACCCCGACCTTACTGGTGAACTATGGCGGGCCATCCGGCGAAAACTGGTTCTACACCCATGAATCGCCCTACCAGGACGCCAAGCTGCGCCGCTTTCTGCCTTATCAATACATTGCCCGCCGGACATTGCGCCGGCAATGGTTTCATCCCACTGAATATGTCACTGACATTACCGCCAGTTCAGCCCGCCGCATCGTCGATGCAGGTGGGCAGGTAGGCGTCGGTGCCCACGGCCAGCTACAGGGTCTGGGCTACCATTGGGAACTGTGGGCGTTAGCTGCCGGCGGCTTCGATAATCACAGCGCGCTGCGGGCGGCGACGCTGATGGGTGCCGAGATGCTGGGCATCGACACCGACATCGGTTCAATTGAGGTGGGCAAGCTGGCTGACCTGGTGGTGATGCGCAAAAACCCGTTGGAGAATATTCGTCACACCAATACCCTTTCTCACGTGGTGATCAACGGCCAGGTCTTCAATGCGGATACGCTGGACCAGATCTGGCCGCAACAGCGGCCCTTGCCCGAACAGTGGTGGTGGACCGATCAGGCGGAAATATTGTCGCGTCAGAGCGCTGGCGTTCTCGGAGGCAGGGACCAATGAAAATAGCACTGGCGGGCATCTCTCACGAAACCAATAGCTACTGCCAGGGACAGACCCCTTACAGTGCCTTTTACACCTACCGCGGTGAGACCATGCTGCAGACTGCTGGTCAGCAGTCAGATATGGGCGGTGCCGTGGACCGGTGTGCCGCCCTTGGCGTCGAGGCTGTGCCCATTCTGTTTGCCTCCACACAGCCGTCGGGCGTCATCGAACGTGACGCTTACGAGCAGCTGAAGGAAGAGATCCTGAGCGGCCTTGCTGCCCAGCCTGACATGGACGGCTGTGTGCTGTTGTTGCATGGGGCGGGTGTGGTGGATGGCATCGAAGATCTGGAGGCCGACCTGTGTCGGGCGGTTCGTCAGTTGCTGGGTGATAAGCCCATGGCCGCCAGTTTTGATCTGCATGGCAACATCTCCCAGGACATGGCAGGCCAGCTCAACGGTATCTTCGCCTGCCACCATTATCCGCATATCGATCTGCACGAACGTGCGGCCGAGGCGGTGCAATGCGTCTACGATATGGCGATCACAGGCAGAAAAACGGTGTGTAACGTAATTCGCCTGCCAATGCTGCAGCCAACCACCACCACCTATGAAGGTATAGGCCAGCAGATGCTGGAGCGGCTGCTGAGGCTGGAAAAAGAAGCCGGCTGTCGCGACTTGAGCTGGTTTCATGGCTTTCCCTACACCGACATCAACCACGTGGGTGCGTATGTTGCGGTCACCAGCGAACCCGGTGATGCAGCCGCACTGGCGGCTGCCGAATCCTTTGCCGCGACCCTGTGGGAGGCACGGGAAGACTTCCGCCCACGCAGCTTAAGTGGTGACGAAGCCGTTGCAGAAGCCCAGGCTGCCACCCGTTATCCGGTGGTGATCCATGAAACATCGGATAATTGCGGCGGCGGGGCGCCCGGCGATGGCACCCATCTACTGCGCTCCATGCTCAGTGCGGGCCTTGGCGCAGAGGCGTGTTTTTCTTTTCTGGTCGACCCGGAGGTGGCAGCCCAGGCGCATCAAGCCGGGGTGGGCAGCACCATCACTGTGACGCTGGGTGGTAAGACCGATGATCTGCATGGCGAATCACTGATCCTCGAAGCCTATGTGAAAGCCCTGCACGATGGGCGTCTGATCATGCAGCACATGTTCAAGGGCGCACCGCTGAATATCGGCAGGATGGCGCGCCTGGTGGTGGATGACATGGACATTGTGGTGGCCAGTCGCCGCAGCCAGACCTTTGATCAGGAACCCTTTCTGGCCGTGGGCATAGACGTTATGAAGTACAAGTATGTGGCGCTGAAAAGCAGCAACCACTTCCGCGCCGGGTTTCAGCAGCTGGCCGGCACTATCATCACTGCCGACACGCCGGGCTTAAGTACCCACAACATCACCGTCTTTCCCCGCCAGAACACCAGCAGGCGACTGTGGCCCATCCACGACGATGCACGCTATCCTGAACCCTGACATTGGGGTCAGAGACGCTGGGGTCAGAGACAATAGGGTCAGAGACGATGGTGCCAGAGAGGTTGGCGTGATCGACGCGGACGCACATTCAGACTGAGGAGAGAAATATGGCTAAACCGGTATGTGTCGTAACAGGGGTGGGTCCGGGTACGGGCAGTGCCTGTGTGCGTCGTTTCTCTGCGGAATACCAGGTGGCGATGATCGCGCGCACAGCAGAGCGTCTGCAGGCGCTGGCCGCTGACGTGCCGGATACCCATCCGTTCAGCTGTGATGTCACCGATACCGAAGCGCTGGCAGCGACCGTTGAGCAGATCCGCACCGACCTCGGCGCACCCCAGGTTCTGGTCCATAACGCAGTAGGGGGCGCCTTCGGCAGTTTTCTGGAAATCGATCCAGCGGTACTGGAAGCCAATTTTCAGGTCAATACCATGTCGCTGCTGCACCTGGGCCGCATGCTGGCGCCGGCCATGATCGAGCGTGGCAGCGGTGCCATTGTGGTGACCGCTAACACCTCCGCCTATCGCGGCATGGCCCATTTCGCCGGCTTTGCCCCCACCAAGGCGGCACAGCGCATCCTGGCGGAATCCATGGCCAGAGATCTTGGACCCAAGGGTGTGCATGTCGCGTTTGTGGCGATCGATGCGGTGATTGATCTGGAGTGGACCCGCAAACGGTTTGCGGACAAGCCGGACGATTTCTTCTGTCAGCCGGTGGACATTGCCGAGGAGGTCTATCGCCTGGCACACCAGCCGAAGAGTGCCTGGTCATTCAGTTCCGTGATTCGGCCATTCGGTGAAAACTGGACGCTGAATAGCTGAGTAGCTGAATAGCTGAACGCTGAACCGTCAGCAGAATACAGGGTCAGAGCGGTGCTCTGACCCTTTGGCGTAACCCTAGATGTCGTGGTCGAGAACCAGCTTGTCATCCAGTTCGGTGTAGCGCTGGCCTTCGTACTTGCGTACTTCGTGACGGCCAACCACCATGTGATGCACCTCATCCGGTCCATCAGCCAGACGCAGCGTGCGCTGTCCGGTGTACATACGAGCCAGTGGGGTCCACTGGGAAACGCCGGTGGCACCATGAATCTGGATCGCCTGATCGATGATCCTGCAGATCTTCTCCGGCACCATAGCTTTCACCGCACTCACATAGACGCGGGCTTCTTTGTTACCCAGCACATCCATAGCCTTAGCAGCCTGCAGCACCATCAGACGACAGGCGTCGATCTCGATGCGGGCACGTGAGACAACTTCGATGTTCTTGCCCAGCTGAATGATGGGGCGGCCGAACGCAGTACGCGCTGAACCACGACGGATCATCAGTTCCAGGGCGCGTTCACCAGCACCGATGGAACGCATGCAGTGATGGATGCGGCCAGGGCCTAAGCGAACCTGAGAAATCTCAAATCCACGGCCTTCGCCCAGCAGCATGTTTTCCTTGGGCACGCGCACGTTATCAAACACGATGTGCATGTGACCATGGGGTGCGTCGTCTTCACCGAACACCTGCATGCCTTCCAGAATCTTCACGCCGGGCGTGTTGATGGGCACCAGAATCTGCGACTGCTGCTTATGCGGCGGCGCGTCAGGGCTGGTTTTTACCATGGTAATCATGATCTTACAGCGCGGATCGCCAGCACCAGAGATGTAGTACTTTTCGCCGTTGATCACCCACTCATCACCTTCCAGCACGGCCGCAGTACTGATGTTTTTCGCATCAGAAGAAGGCAGGGCGGGTTCAGTCATAGCGAAAGCAGAGCGGATTTCGCCGTTCAGCAGTGGCTCGAGCCACTCTTTCTTCTGCTCAGGTGTACCGACGCGTTCCAGTACTTCCATGTTGCCGGTATCCGGCGCGGAGCAGTTTAATGTCTCAGAGGCGAGGGGGTATTTTCCCAGCTCATTGGCGATGTAGGCATAATCGAGGTTGCTGAGCCCTTCACCGGTATCCGCGTCAGGCAGGAAGAAGTTCCACAGGCCAGACTCTTTGGCCTTGGCCTTGGCACCGTCCAGCAGTTCCAGTTGGCGTGGGTGCCAGCTCCAGCGATCGTCTTTTTCCTTTTCCAGCGCATAAAACTCGTCAGAGATCGGCGCGACGTTGTCCTGGATGTGTTTTTTTACGGCGTCCAGCAGCGGTTGTGCTTGCTCGGACATGGTCAGATCAAATAGATCCGGGTTTTCTAAGGCGCGTTCTGCCATTTCTCCCCCAAGGTTGTTGAACAGATGTGTCAGTCACAGGACCATCGATTCTAAACTGTTTCGCGGGGCTTGGCACTACAGGACATCAGCTGAATGACCCACCACAAAGGGTGCGCAGCAAGGCTTTCAGGTTGCGGCGGCCGGTCTGATGGCGCGCTCGATACGTGGGTAGGCCAGGCCCAGGAGGATGCCACGCAACAGCATAAAAGCGTTCATGGCCAGCCACACGGCATGATACTGGTAGCTGGGGAAGGTCAGCCACAAGAGCAGCGCCCACAGCAGTGCTGAGATGAGCATGGCGTTGCGCATTTCGATGATATGGGTGGTGCCGATAAAAATGCCGTCGAACAGAAAAGCCCAGGTGCAGAACAGGGGAGCCAGCGCCAGCCAGGGGATGTAGTCGTAGGCGAAGGCGCGCACCTCGCTCGACAAAGTAAACGTGTCGATAAGCAACGGACCGGTCAGATAGAAAACGATCGCCGTGAACAGGGCCAGGGCAAAGGCCCACCAGGCGCAGTAGATGCTGGCGGTACGCAGCGCCCTGCGGTCTCTGGCGCCATAAGAATAGCCAGTCAGGGTTTCGGCCGTGTGCGCGAAGCCGTCCAGGCTGTAGGTCATGAAGAAAAACAGCTGCATCAGAATACCGTGCGCAGCCAGGGTGACATCACTCAGGCCGGTCGCCAGCTGGGTGCCGGCGAGGAAAGGCAGTTGTACGAAAAACGTCCGTAGAATCAGATTTGAGCTGACACTGACCAGCCGCAATGCCGCGCCGCCCTGCCACAGCGAACCGCGCCACAGCGAGCCACCCAGCAACGCCATACCCGCCGGCAGGCGAGCGCGCAGAGGGCCCAGCGCTCGCCACACCAGCAGCGCACCAAATATTGCGGCGCCCCATTCGGACAGCAGCGTGCCATATGCAAGGCCCTCGACGCCCATGCCCAGGCCCAGCACGAAGAAAAGGTCCAGCAGCAGGTTAGTGATGTTCAGGCCAATAGAGAGAATCAGCGTCTCGCGCATGCGCTGCAGACCGAACAGCACGCCCAGTTCCACCAGATAGATCAGAAAAGCAGGCGCACCCCAGATGCGGATGACCAGATATTCGCGCGCGAATTCAGCGACCTGGCCCGATGGCTGGAAGATGGCAAACAACATCTCGGCCAACGGGTATTGCAACAGCACCATCAACAGCCCCAAGCCGCCGGCCATGAGCAGCGCCCGTTGCATGATGGCGAACAGTTCGGTCGGCTGGCCATCTACCGCCAGTGCGCCGTAGGCCTGAGCGGTCAGGCCGGTGGTGCCCATACGCAGAAAGCCGAATAACCAGTAAACCGAGCTGAACATGGTGGCGCCCAGCGCCACTGAACCGATGTAGGCGGGGTCAGGAATGCGTCCCATAACCCAGACATCAGCAGCCCCAACCAGTGGTACGGTGATGTTGGCCAGAATGACTGGCCAGGTCAGATGCCAGATATGGCGGTGCCAGGCGGCTGGCGTCCGCGGCAGTGGCGTGTCAGCCGCCACTTTCTGGCTGCATCAGCGGGTCGGTTGGTTCCGGTGGGGGTTGCTTCTTCAGCCAGGCACGTATACGCGCCAGCATGAACAGGTAGTCCTCGACCATGACATACAGACACGGTACGAGCAACAAGGTGATAAACGTTGCGAACAGTACGCCCCAGGCCAGCGAAACGGCCATCGGTAGAAACGGCGCGGTGGCCGGCGTGCTGGTGGACATCAGTGGAATCAGGCCGACAAAAGTTGTCACCGAAGTCAGCAGAATTGGTCGAAAGCGGACCAGGCAGGCATCGAGTATAGATTCGATGATGTGTTTACCTTCTCGTTGTTGACGGTTGGCATAATCGACCAGCACCAGCGAGGCGTTCACCACCACACCGGACAGGGCAACAATGCCGAGTGCCGAGAAGAACATCAACTGCACGTTAAGCACAAAGTGACCCACGATCGCACCCACCGCACCAAAGGGAATCACACTCATGATGACCAATGGCTGCAGATAGCTGCGCAACGGAATGGCCAGCAGGCCGTAGATCACCACCAGTGAGAACAGTGCGCCAATTAGCAGGCCGCCCAGGGCAGTGGCCCGTTCTTCCTGTTCACCGCCCAGGGAAATATCCACTGCCGGAAACTCTGCCTTGAATTTGGGCACCAGCTCGGTGCGGATGTCTTCGGCAATTTCTTCCGGTGCGACACTGCCGCGATCCACATCGGCACGCACGGTAACCGTGCGCCGGCCATCCAGCCGATTGATGCTGGAGTAACCGCGACTGAGTTCAAACTTTGCGACCGAGTAGAAGGGGACTTCGCTGCCATCCGGTGTGCGGATGTACATGTCTTCCAGGTTGCCGATGGATTTCCGCTCGGCTTCCGGAAAGCGCACCATAACTTTAACGTCATCCTGCCCGCGTTGTATCCGCTGGGCCTCGGCACCGTAGAACGCGCCGCGTACCTGATTGGCCAGATCTGCCAGGGTCAGTCCGAGGTTGCGCGCTTCTGGCAGCAGGCTGAGTTGAATTTCCTGTTTGCCGGAACGGAATGAATCGGCGATATCAAACAAGCCGTTGTAGCGTCGCAGTTCGGCCTTCAGATACTCGGCTGCGCGACGCAGTTCATCCACTTCCTTGCCCTGCAGCTGATACTCGATGGGATCACCGGCAGAGTAGGTGTCAGCGTCAAAGGTCTGTTTCACCGCATCAGAGATGGGGCCCACTGCATCCCGCCAGCGTTTGGCGATTTCTTTTGAGGTGATACCGGCACGCTGCTCTACCGGCGCCAGGTCGATCACAACCTCCGCGATATTGCTTCGCCCGGCGGACATGGGTCGCCCCGGACCGTTGCGGTCGACGTTCTGGCCGACGCTGGTAAAGATGTTCTGAATGATCGGCGCATTAAGGTTGAGTTCCTCGACCAGTTCCTCATTCAGCTTAACCGCGGCAGCTTCCATCTGTTGAGCGCCCGCCAGGGTGATTTCGGCGGCAATGCCTTCCGGCAGCTCAAGACCGGCATAGACGCGGTCGCCTTCGATGGCGGGGAAGAAGCCGAACACCACACGGCCACTGGCGATCAGCGACAGCGCCAGAATAAGCACGCCCAGACAGATTGCAGCGGTGGCATAACGCCAGACCAGTACCTTCGCTACAAAAGGCTTGTATTTGTACTGCGCGAAATCTTCCAGCCACTTGGCCAGGCCGCCCTGAAACTTGTTCCAGGCGCGGGAAAAGCCGGCTGTTGGTTCGTCGCGCTTACGATGGGCCAGGTGCGAAGGCAGGATGAGCTGTGATTCGATGATCGAACAGACCAGGGCAAAGATAACCACCCAGCCAATGGGGGCAAAGAAACCTGACATGCGGCCTTCCACCATGATCAGCGGCAGGAAGGCAGCAATGGTCGTCAAGACACCAAAGATAACCGGCACGGAAACCTCCCAGGTGCCATCCACCGCTGCCTGCAGGGGGGTCTTGCCCATCTGTTCGTGACCGTACACCCGCTCGCCGACGACGATCGCGTCGTCGACCACAATGCCCAGTACCAGAATGAAGGCCATCACCGTCATGGTGGAAATGTTGATGTCGGTAAATGGCAGCGCACCCAACGTACCTAACAAGGCAACAGGAATACCGATGGCCACCCACATGGCCAGTCTGAATTTGAGGAACAGGGCCAGCACCACCAGCACCAGCAACAAGCCGCCGCCAGCATTCTGCATCAGCACGGTCATGCGTTCTTCCAGTTCGTCAGCGGTATTGATCCAGGTATCCAGGGAGATACCCACCGGCAGCTTTTTCTCGAATTCAGCCACCAGTTCGTGCACGTCTTCAGCAATCTGGATCAGATCTTCATCACCCACCTGGGAAACATTGACCACCACCCCCCGTGCACCGTTGAACTGGGCGCGCAGATCACCTTCTTCAAAGGCATCCTTGATCTGGGCGATTTCACTCAGGGTGACTCGGGTGCCGTCCTGGCGAGTGACCACCACCACGTCTTCAAATTCCTGTCCCCAGTAAGCCTGCCCTGAAGTGCGGATCAGGATCTCGCCGTTACGGGTTTTGATGCTGCCGCCGGGCATATCCAGGGAGCTCTGGCGGATGGCATTTGAGACCTGGGCCAGCGTAATGCCATAACGGCGTAAATCCTGCTCCGAAACCTCGATGGAGATTTCGTAGGGCCGGATGTAATCCACGTTAACCTGAGAAATGTTTTCCAGTGCCGCGATGTCGTCGCGCAGTTCGCGGGCGATTTCCTTCAGCGTGCGCTCGTCGGTGTGACCGGAAACCGCGATCTGTACCACCCGGCGGGTGAGTGCTACCTTGGAGACGATGGGTTTTTCCGTCTCGGCGGGGAAGCTGTTGATGCCATCCACCCGTGATTTGATTTCATTCAACACCTGAATTTCGTTGGCGTTGTCCAGCAGCTCGGCGATCACCGTACAGATGCCTTCAGTGGCGGTACTGCGAAGTTTGTCGATGCCTTCCAGTCCTTCGATGGCCTCTTCTACGCGTATACAGACGGCGCGCTCCACCTCAACCGGTGCAGCACCCAGATAGGGAACATTGACCTGCACCACCTTGACGTCAAAGTTGGGAAACTCTTCCTGATTGGTGGTGACGGCACCGAAGGTGCCACCCAGCAGTAATAGAATCATGAGCAGGTTTGCGGCAACGGGGTTGTGCGCAAACCATCGGATTGCAGTATGCATGGCGGGTGCTAGGCCTCGTCTTGAACCGGATTGACGGTCATGCCATTGATGGCAGTCTGGATGGGCGATACGCAGACGCGTTCGCCGGGCTCAAGGCCTGCCTTAACCAGCACGTTGTCCTGGTAAAGGCGCAGCGGTTCGATCGGCCGAAACTGCAGCTGATCGTTGGCGTCGACGATCAACACCTGATTTTCGTTGCGCAACGCGGAGCGGGGCAATACCACAATGTCTTCCGCCGACAGACCTTCAATCTCAGCTTCAACAAACAGGCCCACACTCAGCGGCGCTTCAGCAGATTGATTCGGTACCCTGGCGACCAGCTGCACCATGCGAGAACTGACATCGATCTCTGCTTCAGTACGCACGATTTT
>JAPIWU010432063.1:0-24830 GCA_037576205.1 Pyrocystis lunula | reverse complement strand
CTGTGAGTTTGCCCGTGTGCTGAAGCACGCTCGCCGCGGTGGGGTGGGTTGGAGGGATGTTTGAGTCGATGGTTTTTTCTCGGGTGGGTTGACTGTTTTGTGCGCAGGGGGGTGGGCTTTGTGGTTTTGCTTTGCGCGGGGGCCGTGTTTGTGCGCGCGTGACCTAGGACAGGGCCCCTCCCCGGGGTACGGGTGACGTAAGTGTGGTTAAACGGGGTGCGTTGCGGTGTTTTTGTGGCTTTACGCTTCGGGGGGTAGGACGTCCGCCCCTTGTGCGCACGGAAGTGGTTGTTCGGGTTGGCGGGGGTGGGGTTGGATGCATAAACGGGTGGCTGGGCACGGTTTGGATGGATGGCGGGTTGTTGTTGTGTTGTCTGGGTCGGTCGGGCGCGGTGCGGGGGTGCGTGGCGTGGTGTTTTGATGAGAAAAATAAAACCGTTCCCTATAGGGGGAACGGTCGGGTTTGTGCGCATGGTGGTGGGCGCGGGTGGGGTGTTTATTGAAGGGGTGCCCGGGGATGGCGATCCCCGGGCTTTAAGGGGTGATCAATGGTTGCGTGGACTTAGTGGGTTTTATTTTTGCGTCGGAGTGTTGTCAGTGCGCCTGCTATGAAGATGATGGACGTTGCGGGTTCGGGGACAATGTCTTCGGTGACTAAAAGCAGGACGGAGTGTGTGCTGTAATAGATGCCGGAGGCGTCGTCCGGGAGGAAGTCGAGGCCTGTGATATTGCTGAATGTGCCGGTGATGTTTCCTTGCGCGTGCAGGAGCGTGTAGAAGCCGGCCTTGAGCGGGCCCAAGAGCGAGATGTCCAGCTCGGTGTGGGTTGGGTTGATGTTGATGTCACCGGTTACGGCCAACTGATCGTACTGGTTGAAAGGGGCGCCGAGTTCAATTTCGATTTTGCCCTGGCTGAGTTCGTAGTCGCCGGTGACGGTGGTCCGCCCGACAGGCGTACCGGGTGCGAAGGTGCCGCCGTACTGGATCAGCGGTCTTCGGAGGTTGATGTTATCGACGTTTTTGAGCAGGCCGTCGTTGAATCGGAAGACCCCGTTGCCGTTGCCGAGTTTCATTGTCCCGCCTTTGAGGTCGATGGTGCCGCCGTTGAGGAAGACGTAGCCGAGCGCGGCTTCGAGAGTCCCGATGGTGATGCCGTCGGTGTTGAGTGTGCCGCCCTGATTGATGTTGAGCGTACCGCGGCTTTGATGGAAGGCGACTTGGAGCGGTCCGTTGTGGTTCCATACGCCGCCGTCGGCGACGGTTGCGTAGGCGTCGGCCCCGTTGTTACTACCCATGTAGGTGACACCGCTGTCTACGACGGCCCCGTTGATGATATTTAGGTTGCCGATCCCCAGGGCGGCGACGGTTAGCTCGCCGTTCACGAACCAGGAAGAGCCGACGCCGACGATATTAACGGTTGATCGCGAGGAGGCGTTTTGTGCGATTGTGGTATAGCCGCTGGTCATTCTGGCGCCGTCGGTGACATTGACCCAGGCCTGGCCTTCACGGCCGACGACTAATCGGTTTGTGGTATGCCACATAGATTCGGGCCCGGCGATATTGACGAAGCTTGTGGAATTTCTCTGCC
The DNA here is from genome assembly GCA_037576205.1 of Pyrocystis lunula. Classification (NCBI taxonomy): domain Eukaryota; class Dinophyceae; order Gonyaulacales; family Pyrocystaceae; genus Pyrocystis; species Pyrocystis lunula. The sequence goes on along the minus strand of JAPIWU010432063.1, from coordinate 23,243 downwards.
AGGCCAATTCACCGGAGCCGTTTCTTACCTCCGCCCCGTTATCGATATTGAGTATTCCGTAACCATAGATACCGAGGCGTAATTTATCTGCGATATGCCAGGTCGAGCCCTCGTCACGTACGTTTACCGTGCCCCGGGCGTTGGTGTTGCTGCCGATCGAGCCTGTGGTGCTTTGGACGCGGCTGCCGTCGTCGATGGTCAGTGTGTTGTCGTTCGTGATGTGGGACCCGACGCCGATTACGCCATTGACCTGCCACGGGTCGTCCCCGGTGTACTCCGGGCTTACGGCGCCCGTTGTGATGATCGCGGCTTGTGCCGTTAGCGCGAAGCCCAGCATCACGGTTGGTATAAGTAACAGGGCGAGTGAGACAGCCACCGTCGCGGGTCTGTACGGTGCGGCGGTGCGGTCGCCGGGGTCGTGATTGGTGTTGCGCATGCAAGACACAAGGCGGGTCCTTACGGGGTACGTTCAGGACCTGTTATCGTATCAGCAGTGTCAATAGCTGTGGTATTTTTTAAATAAAGTTGATTGTGTGAAGATGGGGTAGATGGTGCGGAGTATACGTAGGGGCCCGGGGTTGGCGAACCCCGGGCTTTAGGGGGCTTGAGTGTTTATGGTTGGTATCAGTGTTTTGTGTTGGCGCGTTTGATTGTTGTCAGTGCGCCGGTGAGCATGAGTAAGGACGTTGCGGGTTCGGGGACGGGGAGCAGGGCGAGGGCTTGTTCTACCGTCGGGGGCGTGCCGAGGTTCCAACTGCCGAGGACGGTGTTGAGGTCTGCGATGCCGACGAAGCCGTCGCCGGTGGGGTCGCCGACACCCCAAAGGTTGGGCTCGACGTTCTGGTTCCAGTTGCCCAGGACGATGTTGAGGTCTGCGATGCCGACGAAGCCGTCGAAGTTGAGGTCGCCGTAGATCAGGTCGCGGTCGAGCGTGTAGGTGACGGTGGTGGCGGTGTACTGGACGCCGACGAGGTCGTCGTAGATGCCCAGGTCGGTGACGCTTGCGAAGGTACCGTTGACGGCGCCGCCGGTGGTCTGCATGAGTGTGTAGGTGCCGGCGGCCATGCCCTGTACGGGGCGGAAATCGAGGAGAGTGCCGACGGCGCCGATGTTGATGTCGCCGGTGGCTTCGAGCAGGTCCATGGGGTTGCCGACGCCGCCGAACTCGGTTTCGTGCGTGCCGCCGGTGAGGTTGTAGCTGCCGACGAGTTGCGTGGTGCCGACGGAGCCGCCGGGCGCGAGCGTGCCGCCGGACTGGTTGAGGTCTGTGCCGATGTCGATGTTGCCGGGCCCTTCGAGCCTGCCGTCGGTGAGGCTGAAGGTCGCGTTGGTGTCGATGAAGTCGCTGCCGTCGAAGTCGAGGATGGCGCCTGCTTCGATGACGACGGTGCTGCCCGCGCCTTGGAGGCCGCTTACGAGTACGAGCCTGCCGCCTGATGCGCGGACCGTGCCGGCGGAGTTGAGTTGCGGGCTGACGGTACCGAAGCCGAAGACTTCTCCGGAGGCCTGGTTGTCGATGCTTGCGGGGTTGAAGGTCGCGCCGCCGAGTTCGAGGTCGCCGGCGTTGGCGAAGGCGGCGGAGCCCGAGTAGACGTGGTCGCCGAGGAGCCGAAGGGCGCCGGAGGCGGTGTTGGTGGTGAGTGAATCGGCCAGGGGTGTGTTGGAGGGGCTGACTAAGAACTCGGAGCCTGCGTCTTCGATGATGATCTGGGCGGCGTTGTCTGTGATGGGGCCTGCCTCGAAATCGAAGAACCCGCCGTCGGCGACGCGGTATGTCCCGCCGGTGAGTGTGGGGCCGACCAGGTTTGAGAGGACGGCTGTGAGGCGGACATCGCCGCCGTTGACGGCTTCGATGGTGCCGGTGTTCTGCATGTTGTCGAGGTCGATATCGAGTGTCTGCCCGGTGATGTCGGCGCGGAGGGTGCCCTGATTGATGAGTGTGCTTGTACCGGAGACGATCGTGTCGCTGTCGATACGGCCACGGCCGCGGGCGAGCAGGTCGGGCCCGAGAGTGAGGGTGTTGTCACCGCCGACGCCGAACTGCACGCCGGCCGCGTCGAGGTTGATGGTTTTGTTGTCGAGTGTCTGTGTGTCGTTGACGACGAGGATGGAGCTGGTGGCGGTCATGTTGACGTCGCCTGAGAAGGTTGCGCCGCCTTCGATGCGGGCGCGTCCGGAGGGGATGTCGAAGTTGAGGTCGCCGTTGTAGACGAGTCCTCCGGTGAGGATGTTGCCGTTGCTGACGTCGAACGCGAGTTTTTCGCCGAGCGTTCCTTCGTTGAGTGTTCCGCCGGAGATGGTTCCGCTGTTGAGCCGCCAGTCACCGGTGTCGGCGTCGAAGGTAAAGCTCTGGCCGGTGTTGTCCCAGTCGCCGGCGATGTTGACGATGCCGCCGGTGCGGTTGATGGTCCCGATATCGGGCGTGGAGAAGGTCCCGCCGAGGAAGACGTCTGAGTTGGTTGCGGTGACGGTGCCGGCGGTGTTGGTCCAGTTGCCGCCGATATCGAGCCTGGAATCGTTGGCGGTGACCTGCCCTGTGTTGGTGACCGTGTCGGAGCCGTTGCCGAGGATGAGTCGGCCGCCGTCGGCGACGCTCATCAGGCCTGCGTTTGAAATGACATCCCCGTCGATGGTCACGTCACCGCCGTTGATGGCTTCGATGGTTCCCTGGTTGTCGAGGTTGTCCGGATCGACGTTGAGCACCGAGCCGTTGATGTCTGCGCGGATGGTGCCCTGGTTGATGATCAGGCTGTTGCCGCTGACGAGTGTATCGCTGTCGATGGTGCCGCGTCCGCGGATGAGCATGTTGGAGCCGAGGGTGAGTGTGTTGCTGCCGCCGACGCCGAACTGCGGGGCGGAGGCGTCCATATTGATGGTCTTGTTATCGATGGTCTGTGTGTCGTTGATGACGAGGATGGAGCTGTTGGCGTTGAAGTTGGCGTCGCCGGTGAAAGTGGCGCCGGATTCGAGGATGACCCTGCCGGAGGGGATATCGAAGTTGAAGTCGCCGATGTAAGTGAGGCCGTCGGTTAGACGGTTGGCGTTGCTGACGTCGAAGCGCAGGCCCTCGCCGAGCGTTCCCTGGTTGAGGGTGCCTCCCGCGATGGAGCCGGCGTCGAGTATCCAGTGGCCGGTTGTCGCGTCGAATGTGAAGCTATCGGCGGTGTTATCCCAGTCGCCGTTGTGGTAGACGGAGCCGCCGGCGCTGTTGTCGATCGAGCCGATGTCGGCGGTGGTAAAGTCGCCCTCGAGTTCGAGGCTTGAGGTGGCGTCGACGGTGATGCTGCCCGAGGTGTTGGACCAGTTGCCGCGCATCCGGACGGTTGAGCCGCCGAGCGCGTTGATATTGCCGGTGCTCGTTGTGGAATCGGCGGCGGCGGTGGACCCGATATTGAGCGTGGCGTTATTGGTGGCCTCGATGGTGCCGGCGTTGTTGAGCGTGTCGGGCTCGATACTCAAGGTCTGCCCGCTGATGTCTGCGCGGATGGTGCCTTGGTTGATGATCTGGCTGTTGCCGCTGACGATTGTGTCGCTGTCGATGGTGCCGCGTCCGCGGGCGAGCGCGTTGGGCCCGAGTGTGAGGGTGTTAGTGCCGCCGACACCGAACTGGACACTTGAGTTGTTTAGATTGATGGTTTTGTTGTCGAGCGTTTGTGTATCGTTGATGACGAGGATAGAGCTGTTGGCGGAGAGGTTTGCGTCGCCGGTGAAGGTAGCGCCGTTTTCGAAGACGACCCTGCCCGAAGTGATGTCGAAATTGAGATCGCCGACGTAGTTAAGGCCGTCGGTCAGCAGGTTATCGTTAGCGACGTCGAAGCGCAGGCCCTGTCCGCCGACGCCTTGGTTGAGGGTGCCGCCGGCGATAGACCCGCCGTCGAGAATCCAGTCGCCGGTAGTGGCGTCGAAAGAGAAAGTGTCGGCGGTGTTGTCCCAGTCGCCGTTGTGGTAGACGGAGCCGCCGGCGCTGTTGTCGATCGAGCCGAGGTCGGCGGTGGTGAACCCGCCTTCGAGTTCGAGGCGTGAGGTTGCATCGACGGTCATGCTGCCGGCGGTGTTGGACCAGTCGCCGCGTATCCGGACGGTGGAGCCGCCGAGCGCGTTGATATTGCCGGTGTTGGTGGTGGTGTCGCCGGCACTGGCTGAACCGATATTCAAGACGGCGTTATTGGTGGCCTCGATGGTTCCGGAACTGGTGAGTGTGTCGGGGTTGATGGTGAGCGTCTGTCCGCTGAGGTCGGCGCGTATGGTCCCCTGGTTAATGAAATGACCTTGTCCGCCGACGACGGAGCCGCCGTCGATCGTGCCGCGTCCGCGGACGAGCATGTTGGAGCCGAGCGTGAGGGTGTGCCCATTGCCGACGCTGAACTGCACGCCCGACCCATCCATATAGACGGTCTTGTTGTCGATGCTGGTGGTTTCGTTATAGACGAGGAAGGTGCTGTTGGCGGTGAGGTTTGCGTCGCCGGTGAAGGTTGCGCCGCCCTCGATGACGAGGCGTCCAGAGGAGATGTCGAAGATGAGATCGCCGACGTAGTTCAGCCCGCCGGTGAAAGTGTTGTTGTTGTCTACGTCGAACCGCAGGCCCTGCCCGCCGACGCCCTGGTTGAGTGTGCCGCCGGAGATGGTGCCGCCCTCGAGCGCCCAGTTGCCGGTGGTGGCGTCGAAGGTGAAGCTGTCGCCGGTGTTGTCCCACGCCGCCTGGAGCAGCAGTTCGCCGCCGGCGCTGTTGTCGATCGTGCCGATGTCTGCGGTGGTGAAAGCGCCCTCGAGTTCGAGGTGGGATGTGGCGTCGACGGTGATGGTGCCTGCGGCGTTGTTCCAGTCGCCGCGTATGCGGACGGTCCCGCCGGAGAGGGCGTTGATGTTGCCCTGGTTGGTGGCGGTGTCGCCGGCGCTGGTCGAGCCGAAGTTCAGGAACGCGTTGTTCGTCGCTTCGATCGTGCCGGTGGCTTCGTTGACGAGGATGTCGGGCGTGATGCTGAGTGTCTGCCCGGCGATATCGTTTCGTATCGTGCCCTGGTTGTTGATCTGTCCGGTGCCGCCGACCAGGAGCGAGGAAGCGATGGTCCCGCGTCCGGTGACGAGCGTGTTGGTCCCGAGGGTCAGGGTGTTGTCACCGCCGACGCCGAAGTCCGATCCCGAGCTGGCCATGTTGATGGTTTTGTTGTCCAGCGTGACGGTGTCGTTGATGGACAGGAAGACGCTGTTGGCGTTGAAGTTGACGTCGCCGGAGAAGGTCGCGCCGGTCTCGAAGATCACCCGGCCGCCGCCGATGTTGAAGTCCAGGTCGCCGGTGACGGATGCGCCGTTGCTGACGCGGTTTGAGTTGTTGACATCAAACTCGAGGGTGCCGCCGCTCTGGTTCCACGTCCCGCCGTCGATCGTGCCGCCGTCGAGTGTGTAGGTGCCGGCGAGCAGGTCGGCAATGCCGAGGACGGTGAGTGTGTTCGCGTTGTGCTCGACGTTGGCGTCGGCGGAGTCGAGGGTGAGGCTGTCGATGGTGACGGCGGAGTTGAGCGTGACGTTGTACGCCGAGCCGGTCGCGTCGATGGTGGCGTTGTAGGTATCGATACCGTTATTGGGAAACAGGACCGAGTCCCAGTTTGCGTCGTCGTTCCAGTTGCCGTTCGTCGCGGCGAGCCAGTTTGCGTTGATGACCACGGCCGAAGCCGGGGCGGTGGCAAGACCCAGCAGCGCAACCGCGATAAGCCCTGATCGATTCGACAGCATGCCGTCCCTCCTCCAGATATAAGAAATACCGCGTTGTCTTAAACCCACTGAACGTAAAAATATCCGCCCCAGAGACGTCCCGGGCCTGATCATGATCGCGGGGATCCCGCTCCTGAGAGGGCATTACAGCCGAATCCGGGCCGGGCGTCAATACAAAACAATCGTATTTACAAGCTTTTTAACGGTGCTTCGGGGTTTGCCGGCCTGATCGGCGACACACCAGGCCGCACACGCCGCCGCCCAGCAGCCAAGCTAAGCCCGGCTCGGGGATGTTGGCGTTGGCGACAGGCGGTGTGCCGGCGTTCCAGTTACCGAGCACTAGGTTGAGGTCGGCGATGCCGACGAAGCCGTCGCCGGTCGGGTCGCCCAGTAATGGGTCGCCGGGGGTGACGTTCTGGTTCCAGTTGCCCAGGACGATATTAAGGTCGGCGATACCGACGAAGCCGTCGCCGTTGAGGTCGCCTTCGAGCGCCGAGCCGATGACGGTCAGTGTGACGTCGTTGCTGCCGTAGATCACGTCGAACATCAGCCCGCCGCCGAGGTCCGCGCCGACGACCGTGTCGAACGTGCCGTTGCGTGCGCCTGCGGTGATCACCTGGAAGGAGTCGCCCAATCCGGGGGTGTACCCGCCGAGCAGCGCGATCGACAGCTTGCCGCCGAGGTCCATGAGGCCCGCGATATTCAGGCGGTCGAAGTCGATGCCGGGCGTTCCGCCTGTGCCGAGCAGTTCGATCTGGAGGTTGGCGGAATCGGTGAACTCTACGTCGCCGACAAAAGTGATGTCGGCGGGGCTTGCGCCGGGGGTGAAGTCTCCCTCGAAGCGAGTCGTGCCCGTGCCGGTGAAGCTGCCGGTGCCGCTGACCGTTCCGAGGAACACGCTGGTGGAGCCGGCGCTGGTGCGCAGCTCGCCGTTTTGTGCCAGGTCGTCGAAGAAGGTGGCGGGGCCGGCGCCGCTGACGAGGATCAGGCCGGCGGTGTTGTTGGCCGTGTCGCCCAGGATGTTGGTCGCGCCGCTGAAGACCATCTCGCCGTCGTTGATGATTTGCGTGCGGGAGATGAGCGTGCCCGAGCCGATGACCAAGGCGCCGGTGTTGTTCTGGAGGAAGCTGGTGAACTCCAGCGTCCCGCCTGTGAGGTCGATTCTGCCGTTGTTGTTGGCTTGGCGTTCCACGATGAGGTGGTTGCCTGCGGTGACACGGACGACGCCGGCCGCGGCGTTGGTCAGACCCAGGTCGATCCGGCCGTTGCCGGTGAGCAGGCCCATGTTGTTCATGGTCCCGCCGTTGATCAGCGCCGAGGCGCCGTTGATCACGACATCGCCCTCGTTGACGAGCGAGCCTGCGGTGAGCGTCGTCTGGTCAACGGTCAGGAGGCTGCCGGCGTTGACGGTGAGTGTGTTGCCGACAAACAGTGTACGGTTGCTTTGCAGCGTGAGGTTCGGGCCGAACAACGTGGCCAGGCCGACGGTCAGGCTGTCGTTGGTCAGCTGGAGCGTGCCGTTGAGGAATAACGGCGTGGTGCTGCCTTGCAGTTGCCCGACACGGAGCGTGCCGCCGTCGATGATCAATGTTGAATCGAGCGTGGCGGTCCCGCCGATGTGCAGCGTCTGGGCTGTGCCGAGTGTCGGGACCGTGCCAAGCATGGTCTGCATGTCGGTGAAGCCGAGCGTGGCGGCCCCGGTGTAGCGTACCGTTCCGAAGTGCCAGTCGAACCCGTCGGTCTGGTCGATCACGAGGTCCGTCCCGTCGGAGACTTCGAGCGTGCCGCCGAGCATCGTGATGTTGCTGCCGGCATGCACTTTCACGACGCCGCCCGAGCGGACGGTGCCGCCGGAGGCGATGGTGAGGTCGGCGGTCCCGCCTACGGTGGCGACGTTGTCGCTGCCGAGGATCAGGTCGCTGTCGGAATCCCACAGCGCGCCGTTTCCCTCAACGAATATCGTGCTCTGCGCGGTGGCGACGGTGGCGACGAAGGTTTCATCGGCGCGGACGTACGCGCCGTCGCGGATGGTCAGCGAGGCGATGCCGCCACTGCCCCCGCCGTCTTCGGGCGCGTCGCCGACTTCCAGGGCGCCGGCGATATCCCAGAACGAGCCCGGGCCCTCGACGATCATGGTCGCGAAGTCGCCCGCGGTGGACACCAGGCGGGCGTTCTGGTTGGTCATGGCCCCGCCGTTGCTGATACGGAAGGGCAGCGTCGAGCTTGATGTGAGCCTGAACTCCCCGCTGTTGCTCCACGTCCCGCCGTCGATGTTATAAGCGCCGCTGGTGATAAACGCGCCGTCGCTGCTGATAAGTCCGCCGTTGCTGATCGTGGAAGGTATCGTGGTGGTGTTGCCGAGGTTGGCGCTGTTAGTGATCTGCCAACTGGAGCCTGGGCCGTCGACCGTGAAGCCGATGGCGGAGACGGCGAAGTCGGCGGTGACCTTGCCGCCGTTGGTGATCGCGAGCGTCCCGCCGCCGCCGCCGCTCATGTTGGCGCCGATCTCCCACAGCGAGCCGGGCCCGTCGACGGTGATGTCGATCGTCCGCCCGTCGCCGGTAACGATGCCGATTTCGGCGTTGAGGTTGGTGACCTTGCCGCCGTTGGTGATCGAGAGGCTTGCCTGTCCTTCGCCGACGTCCAGGTCGCCGGTCATGTTCCATGCCGAGCCGCTGCCGTCGATGACCGCGGCGCCCTGGCTATCCAGCAGTTCGCCGATCGCGCCCGATACGCTGGTGACGACCGCGCCGTTCTCGATGCGTAGCGTCCCGCCGGGCGCGTCGCCGCGCAGCGAGGCGGCGATCTTGCCGGTGCTGGTCCAGGTCGAGCCCGCGCCGGTGACGGTCATGGTCGCGTCGGCGCCTATGCCGACGTTGCCGATGTTGGAATTGCCCGAGGTAAGGTCCGCGCCGTTTCGGACCTGCATGGTCGAGACACCGCCGACGTTGCTGAGGTTCAGCGTGCCGGTCACATTGATCTGCGAACCGTTGCCGTCGAGGACGACATCGGCGACGCTGTCGAACGTGGTGCCGACGGTCATGGAGTTGGTATTCAGTATCGCCCCGCTCTGGACGGTCAGCGATGAATCACCCTGGTTCATGGTCAGGCTGTTGGTGTTGGTCCAGAGGGTGGTCGAGCCGCTGAGCAGGACGTCGCCGGTGCTGCCGGCGATGTTGGCGATGCGGGCGTTCACGGTATTGAGTTGTCCGCCGGTGACGTTCACCGCGCCGACGCCCTCGTCGCCGACCCAGAGGTCTTCAAGCAGGCTCACGGCGCCGCCGGTAGGGATGTTGAGCGTGCCAGAACTGCCGACCACCTGCCCGATGGTCGCATCGACGCCGTTGAGGTTGCCGTCGGTGACGGTGAGCGACCCGTTATCAAAATTTATTTCACCGATGAAGATCGCTTCGGGTGTTGCGCGTGTCAGGTTGTAGGAAAAACTATTGAGGTCGAACGTGACGTTGTCGCGCCCGACGATGAGGTGGCTGTTGGTGACATTGCCCAGGAAGTTGACGGTGTAGGTTGCGCCGCTGATATCAAACAGCGCGTTGCCCGTCGGGCCGGGTACGGTGAGCCCCAGCCAGTTCGAGCCGTCCTGGAAATTACCTCCGCCGGGGTCGCTCCACGACGCGGACCGGACCGGTGATGTCGTAACCAGGATCGCCACAGCGATCCCGACGCTTGGAGCCAACTTGTGCATGATTCCGCCCTCGCCTGAATGATTACGGCACGCCCCGGGGCATGGCGGAACGCATGGCCGCTAGCCCCCGCTGTAAACATCATTATCCGGCAATAGGGGGATAAGACAAGCAAAAACCGGATTACTTCATTGGATACAGGCAGTTTTAGCGCGGCGTTGTACCAGCACGACCACAGTGCCGACCAGACAGAACATACCCGGCTCGGGGATGTTCACGTTTGCACCCGGCGGGGTGCCGGCGTTCCAGTTGCCTAAGACTTCGTTCAAGTCGTCGATGCCGACGAAGTTGTCGCCGCTAGGGTCCGCCAATGGGTCGGCGGGGGGGACGGATTGGTTCCAGTTGCCAAGCACCAGGTTCAGGTCGCTGATCCCGACGAACCCGTCGCCGTCGAGGTCGCCGGGCAGTTGTACCTCCGGCACGACGAGCGAGACGATGACGCGTGTGGTGTTGTTGGTGTCGTCGAGTTCCTGCACCATGTTGTAGGGGTCGATGACGACCTCGAGCCAGTAGTCGCCGTCGGGTAGGCCGGTCGCGTCGACCCATTGTTTGGGCAGTGAGTGGTGGTAGTAGTCGGCCCAGCCGACGGAGACGCCGACCGGGTTGGTGTTGGCGCTGTTGTAGACGCGCGTCGAGGGCGCGCCGGGCAGGTTCGTGTCGTATGCCAGTGAATCCACCAGGCCGAAGCTGGTCTTGTCCGTGGACGCGACGATGTCCCCCACGCCGTTGCCTGGCAGGATTTCTCTAAGGTTGTACTGCGCCAGCCCGACCAGGAACAGGTGCCCGAACGCCGGGTCCGCGTCGGGGAAGCTGCCCATCAGTGTCTGCGTGAAGCCGCCGGTCGTGTCGTAGATGTTCTGGTAGACGTCCTGCGTGTTGTTCGGGTGTGTGATCTCGAAGACCTCGAACGGCCCGTCGCCGATGTTCGGGATCACTGCGCTGAATCGGTACAGCGCCTTGCCGGGCTCGGTCGTCGTGTCGAAGTACCCGTCGTACATGAACCCGCGCGACTCATCCTCCCACGCGATCAGGTCCGGCAGCAGGTCCGACACCGGCGCGCCGGCGTAGGCCGCCGTCGCCGTGACGAGTGCGGCAACAAGTACGGCTGCGGATATAGTCACGCGGATCATGCTCATCGGCTTCACCCTCGTTCGATGTGTTCGGTCGCCCGCCGGTTACGCCGACGAACCCAAAGCATCATACCCGCCGTCAACACCGAAACGGCCGTCGGTTCCGGGATATTTCCCCAATCATAGGCAGGCGGCGTGCCGGCGTTCCAGTTGCCAAGCACGATGTTCAGGTCGGCGACGCCGACGAACCCGTTGCCGTCGATATCGCCGGGCACGAGATCGACCAGTGATATGCCGGTGTTCCAGTTACCCAGCACTTCGTTGAGGTCGTCGATACCGACGAACCCGTCGCCGTTGGTGTCGCCGGAGGCCAGATCGCCGGGCGTGACGTTCATGTTCCAGTTGCCCAGAACCGTGTTGAGGTCTTCGATGCCGACGAAGCTGTCGCCGTTGAGGTCGCCGGGCAGTTCGACGGGGGGTGTGCCCTCGTTCCAATGGTCGAGGACGAGGTTGAGGTCGCCGATGCCGACGAACCCGTCGCCGGTCACGTCGCCGCTGATCCCTACGCGGAAGACCTCGCCGGTGATATCGACGATGTAGAGGTTGCCCTGCGTGTCTTCGGAGAAGGCGACGATGCTGTTGATTGTGCCGCTGTTGGGCAGGAGGTCGTCGTTGATGCGTTCGATGGTGCCGGTCGGGTCGGCGGGGTCGAAGGACCAGATATTCGCCGACACGAAGTCGCCGAAGATGTACTTGCCCTGAAGTTCGGTGATGGGTCCGCGGTACAGGACGCCGCCGGTGACGGAGTTGCCCTCGAAGGATCCGCCGCCGTGGGCGTAGTCGTAGATGGGATCGACGTTGTTGGGCGGTGGTGGTCCGCCGATGCCGACGGCGGGGTTCTGGATCGTGCCCTCGCGCAAGCGCCAGCCGTAGTTTTCGCCGCCGGTGCTTGAGGCGGGCTGGAAGTTGATCTCTTCGCGTGTCCCCTGGCCGACGTCGCCGAAGTAGATGTCACCGGTCGCGCGGTCGAAGTTGCCTCGGAAGGCGTTTCGTATGCCGTAGGCCCAGATCTCGTCGTCGCCCTCAATGCCGACGAAGGGGTTGCCGTTCTCGCCGGTGGGGATCGCGTAGTTGCGGTTGTCGTCTTCGGGGAAGTCGTCGCCGTCCACGTTGATGCGCAGCAGCTTGCCCAGGAGGTTGTCGGTGAGGTCCTGCGCGTTGCCCGTGCCGGGGGTGTGGCCGTTGCTGGCGTCGTTGGTCCCGCCGCCGTCGCCGAACATGACGTAGAGGTTGGCGTCGGTCTCGATCGGGCTGAACCCCATCCACCCGCCGTTGTGAGACAGTTGCGGCTGGTCGATCATCAACAGCGTCTTCGGGTTGGGATCGACCACGTTCGGCGCGTTGACCGGGTCCGTCACGGTGTACTCCCGGACGTGCGACGTCGAAGCGATGTTCGGCCCGGGGTTCACCGGCATGGTGGTGAGGTTGACGTAGAACTTGCCGTTGTTTTCATAGTCCGGGTGGAACGCCAGCGCCACCAGCGCCCCCTCGCCGACCGCGTAAACATCGGGGACGGTGAAGAACGGCGTCGGATCGATCTCGCCGGTGTTCTTGTTCATCAGAAGAATGTCGCCCTCACGCTTGACGATAAACAGCGTGTCCGGCCGACCGGGCGCGTGCATCACCTGGATCGGCCTGACAATATCAGCCGCGATGCGTATCGTGCTGTAATCGGCGCTCGCCTCGTGACCCAGACCAAACGCCACCGCAATCGCCGACGCGGCCAACCAATAAGAGGATAGACGGGACATCAAAAACTACTCCGGTCCACGAACACTAAACTGAAATCTTCCTTCCGAATAGTATTGCCGTCAGCCCTGACAGCAGGAAAAGACTTGCGGGCTCGGGGATATTTGCTTGTGACTGGGGCGGCGTGCCCGCGTTCCAGTTGCCCAATACCACGTTCAGGTCCTCGATGCCCACGAACCCGTCGCCGGAAGGGTCGCCCTTTTCCGGGTCGCGTGCGGCGACCTGTTGGTTCCAGTTGCCCAGGACGATGTTGAGGTCTTCGATGCCGACAAACCCGTCGCCGTCCAGGTCGCCGTCGATGCTGGTGGGGGGGATCAGTCGGAAGACCTCGCCCGTGCGTTTGGCGATGACGTAGATCTCGCCCTCGTTGTCCACGCCGAAGCGCAGGTCCGCGCGCGGCGTGTTGCCCATGATCTGCCGTAGCGTCTGTTCTGAGCCGTCATGGAATAGCGTCAACTCATAAACAGTCGCCTGATTGCCAAGTGTCATCTCATCGACGTCGGTGTAGAACATCCGGCCGTTCACAAGGTCGCCGAAGATGTACTTGCCCTGGAGGATCGAGATCGCCTCGCCGCGGTAGACGAACCCGCCGACGACGGCGCTACCCTCATCATGGTCGTACTGCGCGACCGGATACGTGTAGCCGAACAAAGCATCGTTGCCGGGCAGCCCGCTGAGCTGGCTCTCATTGTTCGGGTTGGTCACGTACGTGCCCTCGCGCTCGCGCCAGCCGTAGTTTGCGCCGGCGAAGCCGAGGTTGATCTCCTCGATGCTGGCCTGGCCGATATCGGAGATGAACATGTTGCCCGTGCCGTTGACAGCGGTGTCCCAGCTCCAGCGGTGCGGGTTACGCAGGCCGTAGGCCCAGACCTCGCCGAGCGTTTCGTCCTGTGGCGTCAGGCTCTCGTCCACGCCGAGCGTGTGCTGCAAGTCCGGGTCGCCGACGAACGGGTTGTCCGCCGGGATGCCGTACTTCCCGTTGGCGCTGTTGCTGCCTAATGGATCGATACGCAGGATCGAACCCAAAGGCGTGCCCGGGTTCTGCCCGCCCTGGAACGGGTCGGTCGGGATCGGCGGCTGGTTGTTGCCGCCGTCGCCCATCGAGATGTACATCATCCCGTAGTCCGCGTCGCCCGGCTGCGACAGCGGGTTGAAACCGATCTGCTGCATGTTGTGGTCGGCAAACGGCTGGCCGATACGGAGCAGCTCGCGTCGGCTGGTGCCGTCGATCTTGTCCGGGTTCAGGGGATCGGCCGTCCACTCGATCAGCACGCTGTGGTGCGTCGTCCCCCCGGGGCTTGGGAAATCCGGCGCGGGCTTGCCGGCGATGTTGTCGCTGTGCGCCGTGTAGAACTTGCCGAACCCGTCGGCCCCGGGCGTGGCGTAGTCCGGGTGGAACGCGAACCCGCCCATGCCCTGTTGCCCGAAGTTGCCCCGGATCAGATCGATGTCGTTCTCGCCGGGCACGCTTGGGACATTGAAACTGATATCCAGAAAGATCCCGGTCGAGTTGTCGTCATGAATAATCCGCACGCCGCCGCGCGAGTCCAGCACGAACAGCCGGTCCGAATCGTCGGGTGACTCGGCCAGGTAGTTGATCCCGTCGCGTTGGAACGTCCCCGACGCCGCGGGGAAGCTGACGTAATCCACCAGCTCGACCGACAGGCCGGGCTTGGTGATCGGCGGCAGGGGGTTGGCGGCGTGAAGCGGATTGTGGGCGGACAAAACACACGCCCCGGTGGTCACCAGGTAAACAAGGTACTTCATAGATATAAATCCCATCCAGAAACTACGGGCGCAATCACAGACGCCTCAAAGATACCACACGCCGGGCCATATACCACGGTTTTGCGAGGGATTAATGCGCGAAAACCACTGTTTAACCTGTGTTTAACGCCCGGTACAGCGATTCGCCCAGGTGCCTGCCTATCCGCCGCAGGTTCACCAGCTTCTCGCCCGGCAGGTACATCAGCTCAAACGTCAGGCAGAACGCCGCCTTGAGCTGCAAAAACGCGAACGTTTCCGTTGACGGGTTATCCCAGCCCGAGTCCCACGTCGCCAGGCCGGGCTCAAGCGCGACCATCGACTTCCAGAACGGGTGCTCCCAGTACCCCTCTTCCTTGCAGAGGATGCCCATGTGGGCCTGGGTGTCCGTCCAGCAGTGCAGGTCGATGAAGATATCGATCGGCCCGTCGGGGTCGTTGAGTAACGCGTTGCCGACCGCCGCGATGTCGGGCATGTCCTGCCAGAGGTCTTCCCGCCAGAAGCGGTTGAAGTCGCGGTCCACGTGTTGCACGTTGCTGCGGTTGTAACCGGCCACACGCCCGTCCGGGTTCGCCATCGGGTAGACGTAAAAGCGTGCAAGCTTGCGCAGCGCCGCCGCGTGCTCCGCATCACCCACCAGCCAGTCAAGCGTCGATTCCAGCACGTAATTGGCGAGCGTTTCGTTGGGATGCACCCCGCTCATCAAGACGACGTTCTTCTTCGGCCCGTCCGCTTGAGGGTCGGTGATCTGGTAGCCGAACAACGGGTGCGGCTCGATCGTCCTGCCAAGGTCGTCCACGCCGCCCGGCGACATGCCCAGCACCATGTCCTTGTCGGCGCTTTTCGTCGGGGAGACCCACGGGTTCGACTTCATTTTGTTGAGGTGTTCGACGATCCGAGAAAACGGGTAGGGGAAGCCGTACGCGATCGTGACCCTGTCCACGGGGAAGGGTTCACGGTTGCCGAAGCGGTACTGCTTGTTGTCCGCGTCGTGGACGCAGTCGTCGAAGTATGACCACGTCTTGCCGTCGAGGCTGTAGACCATCTTCAGGTGGTCCAGCCGGGCCGGCTCGGTGTCGAAGTTGTTGTCGATCTGGAACGTGAGCTTACGGCCGGCCACGCCCGAGGCGACGAAGTGCAGCCACTTCCAGCTACCCGTGTTGTAGTTGTCACGCCCGGCCAGGTGAACGGTGTCACCCTCGACGCGGCAGTTGGCGACGTCCAGCGAACCGCTGTCGAAATCGGCGTCTAACAGGATCGTGGGGTTGGGCATGGGGGTATCGTAGCGATATCGGGACTGCGTTCTCAATAGCGACCCGCGGTAGTGAGGGGGGCTACAATACGGGATATGCAGAAAGTCATGGATATCTTGTTGGCGACCTGGGAGATGGCGTTGGCGGCCGCGCCCTGGCTGGTCGTGGGGCTGATCGTGGCGGCGCTGATCAAGGTCTACGTGCCGTCGGACTGGCTGACTAAGTTCCTTAAGGGCCGAGGCGGCGTGGTCAAGGCCGCGTTCATCGGCGCGCCGCTGCCGCTTTGTTCCTGCGGGGTGATCCCCGCGGCGCTGGCGCTGCGTCGGCAGGGGGCGAGCAAGTCTTCGACCATGTCGTTCCTCGTGGCGACGCCGGAGACGGGCGTGGACTCCGTCGCCGTGTCTTATGCGTTATTGGGCCCGTTCCTGGCGATCGTCCGCCCGATCGCCGCGATCTCAAGCGCGATCGTCACCGGCCTGATCGGCGCAGCCCTGCCCGAGGCGCAAACCCAAAACGCATCCGCGAACACCGAGCCCGTTGCGTCAGGCTCCTGCTGCGGCGGTTCGAAACCCGAGCCCAAACCCGAGGCTTCTGATTCCTGCTGCTCATCCAGCAAACCCAAGACCTCCTGCTGCGAGACCGAGGCGCCCAAAACGTCGTGCTGCGGGTCCGAAGCGCCCAAGGCCGAAGCTACCTCGTGCTGCTCATCCAAGGAAGCACCGACGCAACCCGCCGCTTCGTCGTGTTGTTCATCGGCCGCCAAAGAACCCGCGGCCTCGTCCTGCTGTTCGTCCGCCAAGCCGGGGAAGCCGGGCCTGTTCACCGCGATGTTCGACGCCGCGTCCGAGATCCTTGGAGACACGGCCAAATGGCTGCTGATCGGCCTGCTCATGGCCGGGGCGATCAGCGTCTTCCTCAACGAAGAAACACTCGCCGGCCTGGGTTCCGGCCTGCCGGTCATGCTGCTGATGGCGGTCGTCGGCGTGCCCATGTACATCTGCGCCGTGGCTTCGACGCCGCTGGCCGCGGGCCTGCTGCTGGCGGGGATGTCGCCCGGCGCCGTGCTCGTCTTCATGCTCGCCGGCCCGGCAACCAACATCGCAACGCTCGGCGTCCTGCGCAAGGAGATGGGCACACGCTACATGGTCGCCTACCTCGTCGGCGTCGGCGGAAGCGCGATCGCCTGCGGCCTGGCGACCGACGCCATCGCCGCAGCATTAAATATCAGCGCACGCGTCCAGGCCCAGGAGGCCCACCACCACGAGATGGTCCCGCACTGGCTGGCCGTCGCCTGCCTCGTCGTGCTCGTTTTGCTGGCGATCAAGCCGCTGCGCGTCAAACTGTTTTCACCTTCGCCACAACCCGCCTAAAATCCGGCGGATGCCCGATCGCCGCGCAAAACTCGACGAGCTGCTCGCCAAGGCCCACGGCCTCACGCAGACGCCCGGCGTCTACCTCATGAAAGACGCCGCCGGCGTCGTGCTCTACATCGGCAAGGCCTCCAACCTCCCCAACCGCGTCTCCAGCTACTTCGTGCCCTCAGCGGACCTCGGGCCCAAGAAACAACCCATGCTCGACATCGTCGAAGACTTCGACGTCATCGAGTGCGAAAGCGAATGGGAGGCCCTGCTCACCGAGAACCGGCTGATCAAGGACATCCACCCGAAGTTCAACGCCCGCCTGACCGACGGCAAGAGCTTCCCCTACCTCGCCGTCACCATGCGCGACGACTTCCCGGGCGTCTTCATCACACGCGACCCGAACGCACCGGAATTCAAGGGCGCAAAAGTGCTGGGCCCATTCACAAGTGTGTACGCATTACGTGAAAGCGTGCAGCTCGCCCAGCGCGTGTTCAAGTACCGCACCTGCCACCTGGATATCCGCGAAGACGACGACTCACGCAAATACTTCCGCCCCTGCCTGCTCTACCCGATCAAGCAGTGCACCGCCCCCTGCGCCGCCAAGATCAGCAAGGAAGCCTACCGCGAGGACATCAAACGCTTCGTCCGCTTCCTGGAATCCAAGCGTTCGGTGATGCTCCGCGAGATGCGGGCGCAGATGCAGGAAGAATCCGAGGCCCAGCGCTTCGAAGAGGCGGCGGTGCTGCGCGACCAGATCAAGGCACTGGAAAAGCTCGACGACCGCGGGCGCAAAGGCGACCGCTGGCAGCCGGAGATCGAATCGTTTGCCCACGACCCGCGCAAAGGCCTGGCGTCATTGGGGCGCACGCTCGGACTCACCGAGCCGATACGCTGCCTCGAAGCGATCGACATCGCGCACCTGCAGGGCGGTGAGACCGTCGGCTCGAAGGTGTGTTTCGTGGACGGCCGACCTTTTAAAAACGAGTACCGCCGCTACAGGATCAAGTCCGTCGAGGGCGGCAACGACGACTACGCCTCGATCCGCGAGGTCGTCAGCCGGCGTTACCGCGAGGCCGGCGCGGGCCACGAGCTTTACCCCGACGTCATCCTGATCGACGGCGGCCTGGGCCAGCTCCATGCGGCGCTCGAAGCTTTTGACCAGCTCGACGTCAAGCCCCCAATGGTGATCTCGCTTGCCAAGAAGGAAGAGCTGATCTATACGCAGGCCAAGAGCGAGCCCATCCGCCTCGGCCGGGAAAACCCCGGCCTGCGCTTATGTCAGGCGATCCGCGACGAGGCCCACCGCTTCGCCCAGCACTACCACCACATCCTGCGACGTAAGAAAACGGTCGGTGAGTAAGACATGTATTAGCCGTAAATGAACGCTAATAAACACGGATAAGATTAGCCACCAAGAGATACAAAATTCTCAAAGTGATACCCGTAACCGACACCCGTTCACCTGATCTGGCTTGTCTATTTTGTGACCTTTTGTGCCTTTTTGTGGCTATCGTATTTCTCTAATTCGCGTCTATTTGCGTTCATTCGCGGCTAGCACCTCTCGTTGCTGTTCAGGTTTCTTCCGGCCTGTCCGATGATCTTTACGTGACATCATCCACCGGCCGCACCGTCATCTTATCGGACACGCACCTGGGCAAGCCGCGCGGCGGCGCCGGGTCGGCCGAGGCGCTGCGCCCGCTCTGGCGGGGGGCCGACCGGTTGATCATCAACGGCGACGTCGCCGAGGTCCACGACGCCACGCTCCGCACCGAGGCCGCCCGCCAGGTGTTGCTCCTCCAGCAGTACTGCGAGGCCGACGGCGTCGAGTTGACGCTGCTCTCCGGCAACCACGACCCATTGCTCACCGACCTGCGCAGCCTCACGCTCTGCAACGGCGAGGTCTACCTCACCCACGGCGACGTCCTGCACCCGGCGATCTCGCCCTGGACCGGCCACCGCGACCGACTGCGTTTCCTCAACGCCCGCACGCACGACGCGCTCAACCACGATGAACGCCACACCACCGACGGCCACCTCGCCGCCGCGCAGTACGCCTCACACTTCACCTGGGACGAGATGGCCAAACACCACCACGAACCGCCCCAAGGCAGGCTACGCTGGGCGATCGACAAGGCCGGCCAGGTCGCCCGCGTGTTCTGGTACTGGCACACGCTGCCACGCGCCGCCTCTCGCTTCGCCAAGCGCCACGCGCCCGACGCACGCTTCTTTATCTTCGGCCACATCCACCGCACCGGCATCTGGCGCCGGCGCGGCCGCGTCGTCATCAACACAGGGGCCTACGGCTTCCCCTTCCGCCCACGCGCCGTCGTGATCGAACAAGGCCAACTTACCGTCGTGCCCATCACCCGCGACGCGCAGACCAACACCTACCGCCTTGCGGGCAAACCCGCCGCACGTTTCGACCTCAAGCGCCAAGCCGCCTGACCAAACTGGTTTTTGTAATTTATTCCCCGGCCGCATCAGCAGATTACGCCGCGCGGAACTCCGTAAAGTCCTGCTCCAGCAGCGACCGCGTTTTCTCCGCCGAGACCGGCCCGCTGAACAGATACCCCTGCCCGTAATGGCAGCCAAGCCCCCGCAGCAGCGCCAACTGGTTCGGGTTCTCGATCCCCTCGGCGATCACCGACATGTCAAGGTTCTTCGCTAGCTCGATCACCGAGTGCAGGATCGCCCCGTAGTACCGCTCCTTGCGTCCGGCACTGTTGATGAAGCTGCGGTCGATCTTCAATATGTCCAGTGGGAACTTGTGCAGACACGTCAGCGACGAGTGCCCCGTCCCGAAATCATCCATCGCCAGGCCCACGCCCAGCCCCTTCAGCTCCAGCAACACATGCGACATCTGCTCGAGGTCATCCATCACCATCGACTCGGTGATCTCAAGCCGTAACGCTTCCGGCTTGATCCCGGTCTCTAGCATCACCGCGTTGACATAGCCGATCAGCCCCGGGTCGCGCAACTGGCTGCGCGCGACGTTCACGTTGATAAACTCCGGCGCGTGCTCCGGGTGTTCCTCCTGCCATCGGACAAACGTCCGGCACGACTCCCGCAATATCCACTTGCCCAATGGCACGATCAGCCCAAGCTCTTCCGCGATATCGATAAACTCGCCCGGCGAAACCTCGCCCCGCCTCGGGTGCGGCCAGCGGATCAACGCCTCAAGACCGCGCAGCTTCCCGTCCACAAGTGACACGATCGGCTCGAACACCACCTCAAAAGCCTCGGCCTCCACCGCCGCACGCAGCTCGTTCTCCAGCGTCAGACGGTTCACGATCGACTTGTGCATCGCCTCGTCGAACATCACGTAACGCGCCTTGCCCGTGCTCTTGGCGTGGTACATCGCCGTGTCTGCGTCACGCAGGATGTCGTCCGGCTTGGTGTACCGCGGGTCGCTGACCACGATCCCGATGCTCGCCGTGCTCGTCACCTCGTGGCCCATGATGTGGTAAGGCTCGGCAAACGCGTCCAGCAGCCGCTGCGCCACCACCGCCGCCGACTTCTCATCTCGCACCCCGTCCAGCAACACCACGAACTCATCCCCGCCCAGCCGCGAGGGCAGGTGCCCGTCGCCCAGCCGCGCCGACGTGTCCAGCTCACGCAGGTTATCGCGCAGCCGTTTGGTGATCCCAAGCAGCAACTGATCCCCCGCCTCGTGACCCAGGCTGTCGTTGATGATCTTGAACCGGTCAAAGTCAAGGAACAGCACCGCGAACTGATACCCCTGAACACGATCCGCACGGTGGATCGCCTGCACCAGGTGCTCGGTCAGCAGCTTACGGTTAGGCAGCCCCGTCAGCGCATCGTGATACGCCGCGTGCCGCAGCTTGTCTTCGGTGATCCGCTGCTCGCTCACGTCCGCGAATGTCACCGCCAGCCCGTCACCCAGCTTCACCGCCGTGTACCGGTACCAGCGCTTGTCGTGCCGAAGCTGCTGCGACCCCTCGTGCGGCAGCCCCGTCTCCACGACCGACACCGCCTTCTCGTACAGCCCCTCGCTCTCCGTGCAAGGCAACACCTGCTTGAGCCTGCGCCCGACCAGGTCCTCCGTGCTCTTGCCGAGCAACTGCTCCGAAGCAGGATTCACTGTCTGGATCACAAAATCCGTGATCGTGTCCTGCCCGTCCCGAACCGACTCCAGGATCAGCACGCCGCCCAGCGCGCTTTCCAGAATACTGTGCAGCATCTGCGTCGGGTCACGCCGTTCGTTGACCACGCTCAACGAACCGGCGGATGCGAGCTTCCGCGTCTCGACCGACGGCCGACCCATCGAACGAAGCAGCACATACCCCATAAACAACAGACCGATACCGACCAGTGGCATCGCCATGCGTTCAACGACCAACGCAACCTCCACCGGTATATTCAACCCTTCCAGGAAACCGAACGTGGTTGTCACCTGCGCAAGCAAACCAACCAGCAGCAGCCCAAGCCCCGTCTGCGCTTTGTCACGCAGTGAAGCGCCGCCCCCGGCCCTAAGCCGCTTCGGCGCCGGGCCTGAAGCACCATGGCGCAGCAAACGCTTGGCCGACTCCAGCGGCAGGTCCTCGAACTGCAAACCTACCAGGTAACTTCGGAAACCGATACGTCTGCGCCAGACGATCCGGCAGCGTACGCCCAGCTTCGGCCCCTCACCCGTGTCGAAGTAAACAACGCTGCACCCGCTGAGCTTGCGCTTCGTCAGCACGCGCACGCCACCGGCCGAAAGGTCGATCACCGTGCCGATGCTGCAACCAAGCCCGGGTTCCTTGAGTCGGCCGTAACGCCGGTTCTCGATGCCCCCTGGCTTGCGCGGACGGGTTGATTGGGTTCTGGTAGCGATCGCGGATCTCCCGCTACCTCATCGACCCACCCGCGAATCGACTTAAGACCTTGCCACGCAAGCAGGTGAACAGTGTTTAACACACGAAAATCCCGTGAGTTATTCCGCGCTTTCCACACGCTTATCCGGACCCAGCGCAAAACGGTAATCATGACGCCGCGCACGACGCTCCACTTCGACCGGTAACTGCGCTTGTCGTCGGCACGAACATCGGCAGGCGTGCACCAACATGAACGAAAGCGTCAGCACCAGACCGCCCGCGATCAACGCAAGCAACGGCTCCGTCACGTCCGCGCCCACGCCGTGGCCCACCCCCGGGTACAACAGCTTTACCGCCTCGCTCGCCGCGGCCGATAACGTCACCAGCAAGACTACCCAGCCAAGCGCCCGCCTCGCCGTCCCACGCATCAGCATCAGCATCAACAACGCACCGATCAGGCAGTACACGATCAGTGACCGCCCCAGCAGTAGCGCCGCCACGTCGTAAGACCGGTCGAAGTGACGGTTGAAAGGCACGAGCCCGACCGCGCTGTTGTTCCCGGTAGCCGCCGCGCCCTCCGCGCCGCGCGTCGTCAGCCACCACGCACCGATCAGTAGCGCATTGACCCCCGCCACCACGAACATCACCCAGGGCCCACGCGCTTCCGGCAGCCTCGCCGTCACCGCGCCCATCGGCCCGCGCGTCCAGCGGTACAAACCAAACGCAGACCACCGCCATAACGCGTTGACCCGATGCCCTAGCAGCACGCCCGCCGCGCCGCCCGCCGTGTTCGCCAACACGTCCTGCAGCGACGCGTACCGACCGGGGATCAAACTCTGCGTCGCCTCGATCGACCAGCTAAGCCCCGCCACCAGGGCCACCGCCGACACGACCTGCACCAACTGCCGGCCCGTGACCCGCGACAACGTCAAACGAAGCAAAACACCCAGCGGGCCATAGATGATCAGGTTCGTTAAAAGGTCGCTCACCCAGTTGGGCACGCCCAGCGACGAGGCCTCCGCCACCGATGCAAGCCACCGCGGGCCCGTCACCCACGCCCACACCGCGGGCCAAACGCCCCCGGCCTCACGCACCGCGCCCGAAAAATCCATCCCAAACGGCAGCAGCGATCCGTAAACCAGCAGCCCCGCCCACACACACGCAAGCAGCGGCGCACGCAGCCACCCCGGCCGACGCCACAACGCCGGCAAACCACCACTCGCATTTAAACTCGCAGGACCCAAGCAACGCCTCCAAAGTTCTCCTTCAACTCTATATTACACACCCAACCCGTGCCTCTATCCCGTATCCCGCAGCTCATTCAACACCCACACCCCCCCGTCAAAACCCTCCCAACCGTCACCACCCATAAACCATTCACCCCTAAAGCCCGGGGATGGCCAACCCCGGGGTGTGTGAGGATGGCCAGATTGCCAGGGTAGGCCTGGTACAGCCACAGCAAAGATGTCCACCGTGTGGCCACCAAGGAGAACACCAGGCCTTAGACCAAGAGTGATGGCCTTAGGCTACACTTTGGCAGTCTAGGAGCAAACCCCCAATCCCAAAACCAAAACCCCAAAGTCCAAAACCAACAAGAAGACATCCACCTCCTCCACCAGAAATGCGAGCTCTTCATCCACCAAAGCCACATGTGTAATTTCTGATTCAGGAGTTGGGAGGCCATGGCCATAGACCAAGAGTGATGGCCTTAGGCTACACTTTGCCAGTCTAGGAGCAAACCCCAAATCCAAAATCCAAA
>JAPIWU010430956.1:7763-24952 GCA_037576205.1 Pyrocystis lunula | reverse complement strand
CATGATCTCCTCCTTCGGTCAGGGCTGGACGACGGTTCGAACGGTGTCGCCGGCACGAAGCGCATCGAAGGCATCGTTCACCTGGGCGAGGGGGATGCGTGTCTCGACGAGCTTTTCGAGATCGAGACTGCCCTGCTGATAGAGCCGCATGATCCGGGGAATGTCGCGCGCCGGGATATTGCCCCCGCCCATGCATCCGAGCAGCTTTCGATCCGAGAAGAGCGTTCGACTATCGATCGTCACCTGCGTTCCGGGCGCCGGCGCGCCGACCATGACGGTGGTGCCCCCGGTTCGGGTGGCGTCGAAGGCTTCGGTGACGAGGGGGGTGTGGCCGACGACTTCGAAGGCGTAATCCACCCCGCTCGGGACGAGGGCCCGGATCGCCTCGCTCGTGCTCTCGCCCGCTTCGATGCGCAGGCAGTCGGTGGCGCCGAGATCGGAGGCGAGATCGAGCTTCGAGGTCTGCAGGTCGCAGGCGATGATCCGGGCGGCGCCGGCGATGCGGGCGCCCTGGATCACGTTCAGGCCGACGCCGCCGCAGCCGATGACCGCGACGCAACTCCCGGGGCGGACCGCGGCGATGTTGAGGGCCGCACCGATTCCAGTCGTGACGCCGCAGCCGGCGAGGCAGGCCAGGTCGAGGGGGATCTCTGGATCGATCTTCACGAGCTGGGCTTCACGGACGACGGAGGACTCGGCGAGGGAGCCCGAACCGCACATCGGCGAGATCGATTTTCCGCCCAAGGAAAGGCGGGTCGTCCCGTCGGGCATGCGCCCGTACATATTATGCGTACGCGTTTCGCTCCAGCAATTCGTGATGTCTCCGGCGCGGCATTCGGTGCACGCGCCGCAGGGGCCGTAGAGGGCGATGACTACATGGTCGCCGCGCTCGAGTCCGGTGACGCCCTCGCCGACCTCCTCGATGATGCCCGCGCCTTCGTGACCGAGGACGAGGGGAGGGACCGAGACGGGACTCGCGCCTTCGATGGCGTGAAGGTCCGAGCGGCAGACGCCCGAGGCGGCGATGCGCACGAGGGCTTCGCCCGCCTGGGGGCTGGCGATGTCGACCTCTTCGACGATGAGCGGCTTGTGGATTTCGTGCAGGACGGCGGCGCGCATGGCGGATCCTTTCTCGGCGAATCCTCAGTCTAGGTTCTGGTCGGGAAGAGGGGCAAGCGCCGGAACGAAGCCGGTCTTTTTCTGCGCCGGAGTCTGTGCCGGACGTCTCGACCCCGGGAATTCGCCGGATTAGGATCTCGCACCCCGTCACGCACTCACGGAGAGGTTCCAACATGTCCCCACTGCTTCAAGACGATCGAATCGACCACTGGATCGGGGGCGCGCGCGTTGCCCCCGCGAATGGGGAATATCTCGAGAGCGTCGATCCTTCGACGGGGCGGGTCTGGATCGAGGTTCCGGCGGGAGACCACCAGGACGTCGACGCGGCGGTTGCGGCGGCGAAGTCCGCTTTCGAGGGCCCGTGGCGGGAGATGCCAGCGATGCAGCGCGCCGCCCTCCTGCGCGCGGTCGCCATCAAGATCGCGGAGCACGCGAAGGAACTCGCGACCATCGAATGTCGGGACAATGGCAAGCCGATTCGCGAGGCGATTGCCGGCGATCTGCCCTCCGTGTCCGAGATGATGAATTACTGGGCCGGGCAGGCCGACAAGATCCACGGCGAGACCGTCGAGATCAGCCCGCTCTCCCACAACTTCGTTCGCCACGAACCCCTCGGCGTCGTCGGAATCATCGTCCCCTGGAATTCCCCGCTGGCCATCCTGGCCGCGAAGGTCGGAGCGGCGCTCGCGGCGGGGAACTGTGTCGTGCTGAAGCCGGCGGAACAGGCCGCGGCTTCGATCCTCACGATCGCCTCGTGCTTCGATGCCGTCGGATTTCCGCCGGGCGTCGTGAACGTCGTCTCGGGACTCGGCTCGGTGGTGGGCGACGCCCTCGTCGGACATCCGGATGTGCGGAAGATCGCAATGACCGGTTCGACGGCGACCGCGCGGGTCATCAGCGAACGCGCCGCCTCGACGCTTAAACAACTCTCCTTCGAGCTCGGCGGAAAATCTCCGAATATCGTCTTTGCCGACGCCGATCTCGATATTGCCGTCCCCGGTGCGAGCACGAGCGCGATCTTCACGGGGGGCGCGGGCCAGACCTGCGTTGCCGGTTCCCGGCTCCTGGTCCATCGATCGATCTACGACGAGCTGCTCGAGAAGATCGAAGCCCACGTGGCGGCGACCGTGCGGCTCGGAAACGCCCTCGATCACTCGACCTCGATGGGTCCGATCGCCTTCGACCGGCAATACGAAAAGGTGAAGGCCTATATCGAGCTCGGCCAGAAGGAAGGCGCCGAGATGATGTTCGGCGGTCGCTTCGGCCCGGAGAATTTCGAAGGAAGAGACGACGCTGCGAGTCTCGCCGACGGCTATTTCGTCGCGCCGACGCTCTTCCGTGAGGCCACGAACGACATGCGTGTGTGTCGCGAAGAGATCTTCGGGCCGGTCACCTGTGCGATTCCTTTCGACGACGACGACGAAGCCCTCGCCATCGCGAACGATACGACCTACGGACTGGCCTGCGGTGTCTGGACCCGAGACTTGAAGCGCACCCACCGGTTCATTCGCGATGTCGAAGCCGGCGCGGTCTGGGTGAACACCTATCGTCGGATCCACTGGGCGGCGCCCTTCGGCGGCTTCAAGGAGTCGGGATACGGGCGCGATTCGGGACTCGAAAGTCTTCGCGGCTACCAGCAGACCAAGACCGCATGGATCGATCTCGCCTGACGGGTCGGCCGTAGCGCGGGAACGCCTTCAGGAGACCGGATCTGCGGCGAGGCCGCTCGCCTTCGGCGAGGGGCACGGCCCGGGGGCTCGCCTTCGGCTAGGCGCGCGGCGAGTCCCGTCGCTCGCGACGCCACTGTTCGTAGCGTTCGAAGAAGGTGTAGACGGGGGTTCCGCCGACGGAGACCCGGCGCAGCGTGCGGCGTACCCCGGCCGGGATCGCAGAGCGGGCGTGCTGGAGGGCGCGGTTGTCCCAGACGACGAGATCACCCTCCTGCCAGGCATGGCTATAGCTGAAGCGCGGCGCGTAGAGATGTTCGAAGAGCGCTTCGACGAGAGAGCGTCCCTCCGCGTCGCCGAGGGCCTCGACCGAGTCCGTCTGTTGTTCGGAAACAAAGAGCACCGGCTCTCCCAGACGCGGATGGCGGGAGAGGATCGGATGGTAGGCGTGGGGCAGATCGTCCGAGAGGCGTGGACCCCGGATCGGAATGCCGCCGCTGCCCGCGGCGGGATCGATGATGTGCCGGGCTCGAAGCGTCCCGACCCGCTTGCGCAGGTCGTCGGGGAGCGCGCGTGCCGCGGCGAGGGCGTTCACGAATCGGGTCTCGGTGCCCACCGTCGGGATCTCGAGACCGTAGAGGGAGATCACGTCGATCGGGTCGGGCATGAAGGCGTGGTCGGAATGATACGCGAAGGACTCGTCGCCGAGGATGCCCTCTTCGTCGCTATTCGAGACGAATTGGTAGGCGCGCCCCTTCTCGTTCTCGATCAGCGCGGGCCCGAGAGTTTCGAGGAAAGCGACCTGGGCCTCGGCACCCAGAGCGGCGCGTCGGAAGACGAGGAGTTGGAACTCATCGAGGGCGCCGTGCCAGGCGTCGACGGTCTCGGCCGCGAGGGCGGCTTCGAAGTCGACTTCCAGGACTTCGGCGCCGGTCGTGGGTCCGAGGGGGCGGATTTCGAGGGGACTCACCATGGCCTGAATCTACAACAGGCCGGGGCGCGGGGTTCCGCTAGACGATTCGCCGAAGCAGCCGGGAGACGAGCTCGCTTTGACGATGGGTTCCCGTCTTGGCGAAGATGCTCTGCAGGTGTTTGCGCAGTGTGGCCTCGGATCGGTCGGCGTCGAGGGCCGCTTGACGCAGGGACTTTCCGGTCGCGAGGGCGATGGCGAGATCGGCTTCGGTCACCGTGAGCCCGTAGGCACGCTGGAGCCTCGTCGGCGCGAGCTCCGTGAACTTTTCTGGAACCGAGAGATAGGCAATGGCGATCGGTCGCTCGTGTGCCGGGAAACCCTCGATCGGGCGATCGCCGAGCGGGGCCAGAACGATCGAGAGGTTCGACCTTCCTTCGCGGGGAATCAGGAGGGGTGCAGTCGTACGGAACGGAAAACTCGCCGGATCCTTGACGACGTCTTCCAGGTGACGTGAGAACTCGTCGGCGATCTTGAGACCGGCGCAGGGCGCGGTCGCGAGTCGCCCATCTTCGCAGCAGACGGCATCGTTTTCCTTCATCAGGCTGTTCGCCATGTCATTGGCGTGAACGATGCGCCGATCCGCGGTCAGGATGGCCGCGCCCACGAACAAGGTATTGAGAACGGCGTGCCCCAGGAAGACTCCGCGGGCGGCCTGTTCGAGGGATTGACGGGTCAGGACGCCCTTGCCGAGGGGGCGGAGCAGGTCTCGAAAGCGCGCCTCGTCCGCGTCATCGAACATCTTCCCATTGCGCCGAAAGACCGAGAGCAGCCCCGCGTTCTCACCCTGGCGCCAGACCAGGCCATGCATCGCGGACCGGCAATCGTTGCGTCCGGCCCATTCGCGCAAAGGCAGGTCGCTCATCGAGTCGCTCATCAGATCGATCCGAATCGTCGCGTGTTCGCGCTCCCCTCGTTTCAACCCCTCCAAGACGCCGGTCTTTCCGAGGGTCTCGAGCCAATCGACGGCGATCGGGTCGTTCGCCGTCCGCCCGGCGACGGCGCCCACGTCGGCTCCGTTCGGCAATTTCAGAGTCAGAAGACTCAGGTCGGCCGCGAAGTGCGTCGGAATTTTTTCGAGAAGGGGAGACCAGCTGTTGGGCGCGGCTGTGCCGTCGAGGATCAGCGACAACAGGTCTGGTTCGGTCATGGAAGTTTGGCCCTGGGTGAAACGCATGTGGATGAATCTCGAAATGAATCCGGTGCTCAGGCTTGGAGATAGACAATGCCCTCCGGCCTTCGACTAAGAAGGTCATGGATCGTTCGGGTGACCAGGTGTGATCGGCCCGTTCTTCAGATCGCCTTGGAAACATGCTTGGCTCCGCATCCGGTCGACCTACCCGTTCCACCCAACGATCGAGTGTGGAGTCAGTTCGATCGCATGGGCTCGGGATGCGTCCTCGCGAGCCAAGCATGACCTTCCCAGGAGCCGCGGCTGCGGTTTGACTGAGGAGTCGCTTTCGACACTCGAACAACCAAGCCCTTTCCGCATCACCCAAATGGAGTATAGGGCCCATCCGGTTCAGCGTGGGCGAATCACACGAGCGAGTTAGGCGGATACCCGCGCCTAGCGGTGACAGTCCGTCAGACCACACCGGTCGCGATGAAAGATTCGATTTCCGACGGGGAAAATCCGAACTCGCGCAGGATGTCTTCGTTATGTTGGCCCGGGTTGGGAGACGGCAGGCGAACCTCGTTCGGGACACCCTCGAGGTTGGTTGGATTGCGTACAATCTCGATCTCGCCAGCCTCGCCATGTGTGACAGGTGTCGCCATCTGGAGGTGTTTCACCTGGGGGTCGGCGAAGACTTGCGCCACGTCGTTGACCGGACCCGCCGGAACTCCGGCAGCGTTGAGTCGCTCGATCCACTCGGAGCTCGACCGCCTCGCGAGCGACGTTGTTATTTCTTCGTTCAGCTCGTTTCGGTGAGCGGCGCGTTCCGCCACGCCGAGGAAGCGTGGATCCTCGAGCAGATCGAGGCGACCCAGTGCTTCGCAGAGCGCCTTCCAGAGCTTGCCCCAGGGTGCGGCCAGGTTGATATGACCGTCAGCCGTCTCGTAGAGCCCCATGGGCCCCATCGTCGGGTGATGATTGCCCGCCTGTGGGGGGATCTCGCGAGCCACCGTCCAGCGCGCCGCCTGGAAGTCGAGCATCCCGATCATCGACTCGAGGAGTGATGTATGGACGTGCCGCCCGCGGCCTGTCCTGTTCCGTTCGTGGATCGCGACGAGAATTCCCACCGCGAGCTGGAGCCCCGCCGTGACGTCGGAGATGGCGACGCCGGCCCGAACGGGACCTTGGCCGGGGATGCCCGTAACGCTCATCATTCCGCCGAGGCCCTGCGCGATCTGATCGACGCCGCCGCGGTCCGCATAGGGCCCGTCCTGCCCGAAGCCCGAGATCGAACCCATTACGAGGCGCGGATTGATCGCCGAGACCGTCTCCCAACTGAATCCCAGTTTATATTTCACCGGCGGGCGCATGTTCTCGACGAGGATATCGGCGCCCTCGACCATTCGGTGGAGGAGCTCGCGGCCTTCTACCCGACCGAGGTCGAGCGTTAGGCTGCGCTTGTTCCGGTGCAGATTCAGGTAGTCCGGGGAGCCGTGCCCGTGGGCGGGACCTTCGCCTGGCCGCTGCTCGATGCGGATGACGTCGGCACCCCAGTCCGCGAGTTGGCGAACGGCGGTCGGGCCGGCCCGTGCGATCGTGAGATCGAGCACCCGCAGGTCGGAAAGCGGGAGGGGCGCAGGGGACTCCGAGGGGCTGAGGGACATCGCCAGACCATTACATGGGGCGGTTTTCGGCGCCAGCGCGGTTCTCGGGCGGAGTGTATCCTGGGCAACTCTTCGGGGTCGAAGAGGAGCCTACGATGGCTCCGCGGAAGACACAGAGTCGAAGCGAGTGCCGACGTAAGAGTCAAAGCAAGAATCAATGCAAGAGCCGATTAGAGTCCAATAAAGGGAGTGCAGCGCATGATCGAGGGGAAACGCGTACTGGTGACGGGTGCGACGGGCCAGGTCGCGAGACCGCTGGTCGAGAAGTTGAACGCGAAGAACGAGGTCTGGGCCGCTGCGCGCTTCTCGGACCCGGATGCGAAAGCCGAACTCGAGGCCGCCGGAATCGGCACCGCCTATTTCTCGATGGGCGATGACGATTTGTCGGGCTTGCCCGACGTCGACTATGTGTTCCACTGCGGTTGCAATACGCGGCCGGAGACACCCGAGATCGGACTGTTGCAAAACGCCGAGGGCACGGGCTTTCTGATGCGCCGTTACAAAGACGCCAAGGCCTTTCTGCACATGTCCTCTTCCTCGGTCTACCGCGTGCCGGCGAGCTCGAACGAGCCGATCTCCGAGGACAATGACCTCGGTGGCTTCGCGACCTACGCGCCCAATTATGCGATGAGCAAGCTCGCTGCGGAGGCCGTGGTTCGCTTCCAGGCTCGGGCACTCGGCCTGCCGACGATCATCGCGCGTCTCGACGTGGCCTACGGCACTCGCGGCCATGGCGGCGTGCCGATGATCCTCTTCGAGCTGATGAAGAGCGGCACGACCTACACGCGATCGACCGCTGGCGACAGCTACTGCTCCCTGATTCACGAGGACGACATCGCCGAGCAGGCGCAGAACCTGATCCTGAAAGCCGACGTCCCGGCGCCGGTCGTCAACCTCGGCGGCGACGAACCGACCTCCGTCGAGGAGCTGATCGCCTACATCGAGAGCCTCACAGGCCAGAAGATGAAGATCGAAGAGGGTCCCCACGCCTCCTGGGGCATGAAGGTCCTCGACAACACGCTGCGCAAGCAGCTCGCCGGGCCCTGCAAGGTGCCGTGGAAGGAGGGTGTCCGCTCTTCTCTCGCGGCGCGCTACCCGGGCGCGATCCAGTCCTAGGGGAGCGCGGGCCCTCGCCGACAGGTCGGACTCGCCGATCGACTCGCCTACAAGAGCCCCTCACGATCGAGGGCCTTGAACGTCGCGACGACATCGCCGTCGAATTGCGCGCCGACGTGGGCCTCGAGCTCGGCCAGCGCCTGCGCGGCGGGCATCGCCGGCCGGTGGGTGTCCTCGTTCCGCATCGCGTCCCAGGCGTCGCAGACCGCGAGGATACGCGCGCCCAGGCAGATATCGTGGCCGACCAGTCCGTCGGGATAGCCGGTGCCGTCCATGCGTTCGTGATGTTGCAGCACGATCGGCGCGGCCTTTTCCCAGACGCGGATGCGCGAGAGCATCTTGAAGCCTACGACGGAATGTTTGCGGAAGAATTTCGGATCGCGCTGGCTCGCGAGCGGAACCTTGAGCATTCCGACATCGTGGAGCAGCGCCGCGAAGTGAAGATCGTGGAGCGCCGCTTCGTCGAGCCCCATCGCGCGGCCCACGCGGTTCGCGAGCTCGGCGACATGACCGGCGTGGCCGGCGCGGGCTTCGATGTGGGTATCGAGGGCGGCGACGACGAGGTCGGTCATGTGGCTGAAGAAATTGCGCTGTGAGTCGCCGCGTTCGGCATTGCTGAGGGCAACCCCCGCCTGAGCGGAGAGCGTACGCAGAGCATCGACCTCCGTGGTGTCGAAGGGGCGACCCGTGCGGGCGACGACGAGGACGCCCCCGGGTTCGCGTTCGCCGACGAGCGGGATGAGCACGAAGGACGGCGTGCCCGCGTCGAAGCTGTCCATGCGCAGGGGTTCGGAGTCTTCGCTCGGGCGGTCCACGAGCTCCGTCCAGTCCTCGCAGTGTCGCTCGAACCACTCTTCGGCCCGCTCGCCGCGCTTGCACAGGACCTCGAAGGGCTCGTCCCAGTCCTTTCGCGTGAGCACCCAGCTGGCTTCGGAATCACACAGGCGCTGGGCCCAGCAGACCGCGGTTTCCGCGGCGCCCTGTGGGTGCGGCGCGATCGCGAGTTCCTGGGCGACACCGAGCAGCGCCTCGAGGCGATCGTTCTGGCTCGCCATCGTCGAGATCGCCGCCGCGACGATCCGGCGCAGCGCCAGGAACGAGCCGAGGCAGAGCACGCCCGTCGCAATCACCGCTCCCGTGAGTCCCAAGCGAAGCGTGTCGTCGACGAGGGCCGGCCGCACCCGTTCGCTGAGAAACGCGAGCCCACACAGGGGAACGATCCCACCCAGAAAGAAGGTGATGAAGACCGACCGATCGAGGGCCTGATCGAAGAGCGAGGATCGAATTCGAGACACGCACTCGTATCGGTCCGGCAAGGGCCCGGCTTTTGTCCGGAAGCGCGGCGCGCGGAGATAGTGCCGCGGAGATAGTGCAGGGGAGACTGGGCAGGGGTGGTATCGCAGAGATCGTGCGAGTGATCGCGCCGCGAATTCGAGGAGGAGAAAGCGGGTTGCCCTCTCAGCGGAGGAATCCGACGAGACTGCAATGCATTATGAGAACAGGTTATGAGAACGGATCGACGGCTAGGCCGTCGGCACCCCCTCCTGGAACGAGCCCGAGGTGAGTCCGGCATCGACCACGAAGTCGGCCGCCGTGCACGACTGGCTTTCGTCCGAGGCCAGGAAGAGCGCCATGTTGGCGATGTCGTTCAGGCGGCTGCCGGGCACCGCCGGCCCCGGCGCCTTCAGGATCTTCTGCATCATCTGGTGGGGCACGTCCGTGAGATCCGGCTGGCCGGGAAAGAAGGGCGCGCTCATGTTCGGGTTGCCGGCCTCGGGACAGATCGCGTTCACGCGGATGGCGTAGGGGCCGAGTTCGATGGCGGCGGATTTCGTGAGTCCGCGGACACCCCATTTGCTCGAGGCGTAGGCCGACACCCCGTTCATGCCCTTGATGCCGTCGGTGGAGGAGATGTTCACGATCGAGCCGCCGCCGCCTTCCTTCATCGCCGGCAGCACCGCTCGCATGCCGAGAAAGGGGCCGAGCTGGTTGACTTCGACGATCCGCAGGAAGTCTTCGCGGCTCGTGTCATCGAGCGCCGCGAGGAGCAGAATCGCCGCGTTGTTCACGAGCACGTCGACGCGTCCGAACTCCCCGGTCGCGAGTTCGACCGCGCCGGCCCAGTCGGACTCGCTGCGCACATCGAGGTGCACATACCGCGCCGCGCCCCCGATCTCCCTTGCCACTTCGGCGCCGCGGTCGTCCTGGATGTCGGCGAGCACGACGCGGGCGCCTTCCCGGGCGAAGACTCGGGCGATCACCTCGCCGGTTCCCTGGGCCGCGCCGGTCACGATCGCCGTCTTGCCTTCGAGTCGAGCCATGCGTTTCTCTCTCTAGAGTTCGTCGACTTCGAAGCCGTAGAGCCGCGCCGCGTTGTCGCGAAGGATCATGTTGCGCTCCTTCTCGGGCACGTCGGCGAGGATCTCCGTCGTGATCTCGCGCGATTTCGGAAAGGTCGACTCGGTGTGCGGATAGTCCGAGCCCCAGAGGAGTCCTTCCACGCCGACCACGTCGCGCACGCGGATGCCGACGCGGTCCTCCTGGAAACTCATGAACACGTTCTGCTTGAAATAATCCGAGGGCAGCGTGCCGTCCGGGAAGCGCAGCCAATCTCCGCGCACGGGGCGGTCCGTGTACACGTAGTCCGCCTGGAAGAGGAAGAAGGGCGCCCAGCAGATTTCGTGTTCGATCGATCCGATGCGGAGCTTCGGGTGACGCATGAAGACGCCGGAGAAGATCATCTCTCCGATCGACTTGCGAACGAAATGGTCCTGGAGGTAGAAGGCGGCTTCGGTGACGCCGGTCTGGACGCTGGTCTGATTAGGGCTCGCCGAGAGCGAGCTGCGGCCGGTGGCGACATGCATGCTGACGGGCAGGGCCAGGTCGACCGCCGCGGACCAGACCTCTTCGTACATGGCATGATCGTAGGCCCGGTCCGCCGGCGGCAGGACCGTGATCATGATTCCTTCGAGCCCCTTTTCGCGGATGCGTTTCATCTCGGCGACGGCTTCGGTCGGGTCGTCGACGTTGATGAGCGCGATGCCCTTGAGTCGTTTCGAGTCGTGGGAGCAGAACTCGGCGATGTAGTCGTTGTAGGCGCGCATCGTCGCGGAGCACAGGTCCGGATCCGGAATGCTGTAGGCGAGCAGCGCTTCACTCGGATAGATGACCGAGCCGACCACGCCGTCCTCGCGGTTTTCTTCGATATAGCGGGCGGGGTCGTAGGAGGCCGGCCGAACATCGTCGAAGCGGGCCACCGTCGTCAGCTCCGTCGCATCCTTTTCGAAGCGGTCGCCAGTCTGGACGCCGAGGAAGCTCATGGATTTTCTTCCGTCGATGTACCAGAAGTCGCCGTCTTCTTCCTGGACGACCTGGGGTGCGCGGTCCCGGTAGGCCTTGTCGATCCGGTCGACCCAAAGCGTCGGGGGCTCGATGATGTGGGAATCGCTCGAAATCATATCGTCCATCGGAGGGCTCCTCGTCGGGGTGGGTCGGGGTCGAACGTGTCTCTCGGGCCGACACTCGATCGCTGTCGAGCGGCGCGCGCGTCCCCCATTCTAGCCCGCTGCGAGTGGTCTCTGCTGGGTTATGATCGAAGTTCGGGACGATGTCCGGTTTCACGGAGAATGCTCAGTCATGGCTACCTCACCGCTTCTCGATTTCGAATGGGACCCGATGGACACGGCGGACGGGATCCCCCACGACGTCTACCGGAGGCTTCGCCGCGAGGCGCCGATTTCGAAGACGTCGACCGGGGCCTGGT
Organism: Pyrocystis lunula; assembly: GCA_037576205.1. NCBI lineage: Eukaryota > Dinophyceae > Gonyaulacales > Pyrocystaceae > Pyrocystis > Pyrocystis lunula. The sequence continues at coordinate 13,539 of JAPIWU010430956.1, read as the reverse complement.
TCCTGGCGAAGCACGCCGACGTCATGGCCGCCGCCAAGGAAGTCGAAGTCTTTCGTGGGAGCATGCGCGAGCCGGGGGTCGTCGTGCCGCCGGAAGAGATGCTGATCAGCGAGATCCCCGAGCCCCGCCACGGCCAGATTCGCAAGATCGTGAACTCCGCCGTCGCCGCCCACCGGCTGGGTCGCGTCGAGGATTTTACCCGGGAGCTCACGAATGGGCTCTTCGACGCGGCGATCGAAAAGGGCCGCGCCGAGCTCGTGCAGGAACTCGTGATGCCGATTCCGACCTCGGTGATCGCGGTGCTCCTGGGCGCTCCGCCCGAAGATTTTCACTTGTGGGGCGAATGGTCGGACGAAGTCGTCCAGGGCGACTACCCGCGCTTCAACCGGAATGCCCGCGGCGAGGGCTTCGGCGGTGCGCATCCGGAGTTCGCGGCCTATGTCGATGACATGATCGCCTCGCGCCGCGCCGATCCCGATCCGCCGGACGACTTCACGACGCGGCTCGTGCGCACCGAAGTCGATGGCCTGCGGCTCTCCGATCTCGAGCTGCGCTCCGTGATCGTCTTCCTCTTGATCTCGGGCAACGAGACGACCCGCCACTTGATCTCGAATCTACTCTACCGGGTGGCGACCCAACCCGGCCTGCTCGCGAGTCTCCAGGCCGACCCGTCCTTGATTCCCGCCGCCGTCGAGGAATCGCTTCGCTACGACACGGTCGTGATCAACCTCGTGCGCACGGTCTGTCGCGACACCGTCTTCCGTGGACACGCCATGCGCGAGGGCGATCGCATCCTCTTCGGCGTGGCCTCCGCGAATCGCGACGAAGACCTCTACGACGATCCCGACAGCTTTCGCCTCGATCGCCCGAAGCCCAAGGGGCATTTCGCTTTCGGGGGCGGCCCGCACGTCTGCCCCGGCGCTTCGCTGGCTCGGCTCGAAGGACGCGTCGTCCTGGAGATCGCGGTCGAGCGACTCTCGAAGATCGACTTCGGTCCGGATTTCGTGTGGGAGAAGGTCCCGGTCTTCTGGGCCAACGGCCCGACGCAGCTGCCGGCAACGCTCACGCCGCGGTCTTGATCCGCGGCGCAATCTTTCACCCCGTTTACTTCACCCCGCTCACCCCGCCCCGGTCACCCCGGGGCAGGGGCGCACCGCCGGGGCGGATCTGGGCGGACCTCGTCTCAGGGGCGAACGATCGGTCGCCCCGCCGACCGCCAGGCCTGCATGTCGCCCTCGAGGTGGATCACCTTCGAGTAGCCCGCGGACTCGAGAACGCCCTCGGCCTTGGCCGCGCGACCGCCTCGTTCGCAGTAGACGACGACGGGGCGCTCGTTCTCGCCTTCGAGTTCCGACAGGCGGTCGGCGAGCTGGTCATGGGGGATATTGATCGCCGAAGCGATATGTCCCGAAGCGAACTCCTCGGGCGTACGCACGTCGAGGACGAGCGCGTTGGGCGGCGGCGCCGACAGGAAGGCCTCGGCGCTGATGCTCCCCGGCGCCCCCGGCGACTCGGCGGGCTGACAGGCGAGCGAGAGTGCGGCCGCGGCGAGTGTGAACACGAAGACGAGAGAAGCTTTCATGGGATCTCCTGGCAGCGCGACGCGCTCAGGCCGTCAGCCAATGATGCTTCTGGGGCTTGGCTTTGGCGTGGGGGTCGATGTGCACATTGATGATGCTCGGCATCGAATCGCCGAGGGCCTGCTTGAGTGACGTCGAGAGTTCCGCCGGTGTCCGCACCGAGTAGCCCTTGCCCCCGAAGCCCTCGATCATCTTCTCGTATCCGGCCTCGATGGTGTAGGCCATGGCCGGGGACTCGAAGCGGTTTTCGGGGAGCTCTTCGAAGCCGAGTCCGATGCCGTTGTTGTTGATGATGACGAAGACGATCGGGAGGCGGTAGCGACAGGCGGTCTCGACCTCCATGCCGCTGAAGCCGAAGGCCGAGTCGCCTTCGATGCAGACGACCTTGCGGTCCGGGTGGACGACCTGGGCGGCGATCGCCTGGGCGAGGCCCACGCCCATCGTGCCGAAGGTCGCCGCGTCGAGGCGCTCGCGGGGTTCCTGGTGCATGAGGACGCTGCGGCTGATGTCCATGGTGTTGGCACCCTCCGCCTGGATGATCGTGCCGGGGGGCGCCTGCTCGCGGATCTCCCGCAGCACGCGGTAATAGCCCATCGGCACGGCGTCATCGTTCATCATGTTCTGCACGAAGGTCTTGTTCTCGGCGACCTTCTCGCCGAGGGCGCTCCGCCAGGGCGCGTCCGCCGCGAAGGCGAAGGGCTCGGCTTCGAGGGCGCCGTTCAGCTGCCCGACCACGGCCTTGATGTCGCCGACGAGGCCGACCTCCGCCGGAACGTTGCGACCGATCTCCTCGCCGTGGATGTCGACCTGGATCGTCTTCACATTTTCATCGAAGCGCGGCGGCAATCCGAAATGCATGATCCAGTTGAGGCGCGCGCCCAGCAGGACGACGACGTCGGCATCTTGCAGGGCGAGTCCCCGCGCCGGCGCGACCGAGAGCGCGTGCTCGTCGTCGACGACCCCCTTGCCCATCGGTGAGCTGAGGAAGGGGATCTGCGTGGCTTCGATGAACGAGCGGATCTCCTCTTCGGCGCGGGAGTAGGCGGCGCCCTTGCCGATGATGACGAGGGGGCGCTCCGCACCGCGCAGCACCTCGATCGCGCGGGTCACATCCGCGGGACTCGCCTGGCTGCGCGCGGGATCGGCGCAGCGCTCGGGGATCTCGACCTCGCTCTCCTCGACCTCGGCGGAGAGGAAGTCGTCGGGGAAGTCGAGGTAGGCCGCGCCGGGGCGCCCGTTGATCGTGCTGCGCACCGCTTGTTCGCAGTAGAAGGGAATCCGGCTCGCCTGGTCCGGGCGCGCCGCGTATTTCGAGTAGATCCGGGCGAGCTCGACCTGGGGCGCCTCCTGGAACGCGCCGCGCCCTTCCTGGTAGGAGTTGCTCGCGCCGCCGAGTAGCAGCATCGGCCAGCAATTTTCCTGGGCGTTGGCGAGGCCGGCGATGCCGTGGATCATGCCGGGGCCGGAGACCGTGAGGCAGGCGCCCGGGCGACCCGTCAGGTATCCGACCGCCCCCGCTGCATAGCTCGCGGCTTGTTCGTTGCGCATGCCGATGAACTGGATGCCCGCGGCCTGAGCGGCGGCGGCGATGCCGAAGACCGGGAAGCCGACGATGCCGAACATGTGGTCGACGCCTTGCTTCTTCAGGCTGCGGGCGATCAGGGTATTTCCGTCGATGGGGGCCATGGTCGGGTTCTCCGTCGGGGGTGAGTGGGGGTGAATCGGGGGGTGAATCGCTGCGCTCGGCGCGCTCGTTCCGGGTTCTTTCCGGCTTCGTCCGGATCAGAAGCTATCTCAAAAATCCGCGGCGAGGGCTCATGAGATAGCGTCTAGACTGGGGATCGGGCTCGAAGGGGGCTGGTCTCGGCGAGAGGCGCTGCAGGCGGTGAGCTATTCGCGGGCCGACGCCAGCGAGTGCGGGCCGCGGCCAGCGAGCGTAGGCCGCCGCCAGCGAGAGAGCGAAGCGAATTACGGAGGGACGACGATGCCGGCACTCGATGGAATGCGAATTCTCGACATGACCCAGTACGAGGCGGGGACCGCGTGCACCCAGGCCCTGGCCTGGATGGGCGCGGACGTCGTGAAGGTGGAGGCGCCGGGCATCGGTGACCCGGGGCGCTGGACGGCGGGCACGGGCGACTATTTCTGGAACTGGAACGCCAACAAGCGCAGCGTCGCGATCAATCTGCGGAAGCCCGAGGGACGCCAGGTGCTGCTCGACCTGCTGCCGAAATTCGATGTCTTCATCGAGAACTACGGCCCGGGCGTGATCGAGCGCCTCGACCTCGAATACGAGACGCTGCGCGCGATTCATCCCTCGGTGATCTACGCGCAGATCAAGGGCTACGGCCTCGATGGACCCTACGCGAACTACCTGGCCTACGACATGTGCGCCCAGGCGGCGGCGGGTACGTTTTCGATCACGGGCCAGCCCGACGGACCGCCGACGCTTCCTGGTGTCACGATCGGGGATTCGGGTACGGGCGTCCAGCTCGGGATGGCGGTGTTGGCGGCCTACGTGCAGAAGCTGCGAACGGGAGAGGGGCAACACATCGAGATCTCGATGCAGGAGGCCATCACCTATTACATGCGCACGCGGCTCGCCCACGGCGGGAACTGGGGCCAGTCGCCTGTGCCGCGGACCGGCAGCCAGGTGGGGGCAGCGCCGTCGGGCCTCTACCCCTGCAAGCCCTTCGGGCCGAATGACTACGCCTTCGTTCTGACCGTCACCGCGCCGCATATCGATAAATTCTATATGGCCATCGATCGCCCGGATCTCGTGACCGACGAGCGCTTCAGCACCGACGCGGCCCGCTTCGAGAACTCCGCGGCGCTGCACGACGAGATCGAGAAATGGACGCGGGAGCGGACCAAACACGAGGTCATGAAGGAGCTGTGTGAAAAGGGTGTTCCCTGCGCCGCGACGATGGATACGGTCGATGTCTACGACGATCCGCACCTGAATCAGCGGGGGTTCATCAAGACCCTGCCGCATCCCGAACTCGGCGACGTGCGGATGCTCGGCTTCGCGCCGCGCATGTCGGCCAATCAGGTCGAGATGACCCCGCCGCCGGAGCTCGGTGAGCACACGGACGCCGTGCTCGGGGAGGAGCTCGGGTTCGACGCGGAGCGACTCGAGCGGCTGCGGGCCGAGGAAGCGATCGCCTGAGGAGCGCTCGACGACCGCGCACCGGCGCTCAGTCAGCGCGCGGGCTGCGCCGCACGCCCTCTGCAACGGCGCCCTCGGGACTCGGATCGCGAGCCCGAAACGAGAAACGGCCGCTCCCTCCGAGGAGAAAGCGGCCGTTCCCATTTACAGCATTGTGCAGCGGAGAGAAGGGATCAACCCTGTCTCACCTTCACCCGCGGCGGATGAGCGCCGGACTAGCGGCGTCGAGCCGCCAGACCCGCAAGGCCGAGGCCCATGAGCAGGGCGGTGCCCGGCTCCGGAACGACCGTGAGGGTGTACTGCGCGTTGTTGAACGAGAGCAGCGCACCACCCTGCGTCACTGCGGCGTTTCCGTGCTCGCCCGTCCCGAAGGTCAGCGTGACGTCGCCCGCGGTCAGCTGCGGGTTCGCCGCGAAGGAGACCTGGAAGTGAACGTCCGCACCATTCGTCTGGAGTCCGGCGATGCCGAAGTCGTTCGAGCCGTCGCCCGTGGAGCCCGAGCCGACCTGGGCACCCACGAAGAGCGAAACACGTCGCGGGTCGCTGATGGGGAACGCGGCCCCTTCTTCGACGACGCCACGCAGCGCCTCGAGTCCGCCGACGGCGCCAACCGTCGGGACGATGGCCTCGTTGAAGACGCTCGGGGCGTTCAGGCCGCCGGCGAAGGTGAGTCGGTCGTCGAAGGAATCGCCCACGCTTCCGTCTTCATATCCAAAGACGCCGATGCCTAGACCGAGGATCTCTTCGGCGGTGCCGTTCTCGAGCACCAGGTCGAAGGTGATGACGTCGCCGCCATCGATCACCGTGGTGCTTCCGGTGGTGGCCGTCGACGAGACGCCGACGATCGAGATTCCCAAGGCGCTGGCCGACAGGGGAGCAACGAGCATAAGCGTGGCAATCGCCAAGCTCCATTTCATGAATTTCATCTGCTTCTACCTCTACATCAGCGGCCACCACTTCCGAGGAAATGTCGTCCGTGGTCGCGCCGATCGCCTCGTCCGCCGAGAAGCGAACAAGTGCACACCCT
>JAPIWU010429849.1:0-25265 GCA_037576205.1 Pyrocystis lunula | reverse complement strand
TGATTCACTTGAAGTAGCCCGCCATAAAAACAACATTGCCTTTGGCTGGGTAAGAAGTTCCCGCAATCATGAACAAGCCCGACTCATGCTTGAGGATGTCCTGCATACCCTGGGTGAACAGATTGAGGACGATCATGCTGAGATTGCTTCCACGCTCTTTCATCTGGGCTGGGCGTACGGGGGCCTGGGCGATATGGAGAAGTCCGAATACTATTATCGCGAGAGTCTGGCAATGAGACGACGACTGTACCAAGGCGATCATCCCAGTCTCGGCTGGGTATTGAACAACCTTGGCAACCTTTATGCGACGATGGGCAGGCTGGATGAGGCTGAGGCGGCCTGTGCAGAAGCACTGGCGATGAACCGGAGGTTGTTTGAAGGTCTGCATAATGAACAGGGCTTCAATTTACGTTGCCTGGCGCGTGTTGAAGACGAGCGTGGAAATCACGAACAGGCACTGCGCCTGAGTACGGAAGCGGTAGAGATTGTCAGCGCGACCATGCCAGAAAATGCGCTGGAGTTGGCCAGCGCGTTAGGTGTTCACGCCGATGTGTTGAGTAGTCTGGGACAGAACCCGCGTGCTGTGGAAGTGCAGACCCGGGTGAGAGACATACTGAGTCAGTACGATGCCAGCTACCATCGTCCACTGGTTTCAGCGTTGAACAATCTGGCGTACTACCAGTCTCTCATGGGCGACGTGGACAACGCTCGCGTAAACTATGCACAAGCCGTGGAACTGGGTCGTGTTATTCATGGTGAAAGCGGGATCAGTCTCGCCATACCGCTTTACAACCTGGCTGTGACTCAGTTGCGGGCCAACTACCCTGAGGATGCTGAACGTTCCATTGTCGAAGCACTTGAATTGTTGGGCGATGTGGATGAGCCGGATCTACGGCACGCGATGTTCACCTTAGTCCACGGACAGGTTTTGATGGAGAAACGTATATTCGCGACGGCGTGCCAGCACTCCGCCTCAGCATTACGTGATATCAGGGAATTGGTCGGCGAAGCGCACTTTCGTTATGGCACAGCCCTGAACGTGCATGGTCAATGTCTGGCGGGGCGCGATGGCCTCACCGAACAGGCAGAAGAAATGATGCAGCGAGGTGTAGCGATACTGGAAGCGACGCTGCCAGCCACAGATGCACGTATCGAAGAGGCGCGTGAGCGCTTACGCAGCGTGCGACGACCTCCTGACGTGCGGCTTTGAGAAAATAGTGAAAAAAAGTTGAACCACATTTTGCGCACCTGACGCTATTAATTGTTTAAGGCACTCGTGCCTGACAAGCAATTTTAATCTGGAGCGCATTATGAACTTACCAAAACGATATCTTCTGCAACTCTCCGCTGGCCTGCTGTCGCTCAGCCTGGCCTCGATCTCTCTTCCAGCTTTTGCAGACGGTGGCTATGCCATCACTTATTCGCAAGCGGAACTGAGCAGCCAAACCGGCATGGAAAATCTGCGAATTCGCATTGAACAGGCGGCTAGAAATTACTGCCCCACCTACCTGCAGATCAAATCCCACCGCGACGTACGCACGTGTGTGCAAGGAGTCATGAAAGATCTTGTCGTCAAGATCGGCAATGAGTCTTTCACACACCACGTAGCGACGCACTCACACAAGCGTCCACACACAAATTCTGAACTGGCACTACGTTGAGAAACTAAGGAATAAGAAAATGATGTTAACAAGAACCTGTATTCTAAGTTTGGTGGCCGTCCTGAGTTTGACTGGATGTAACAAAATGACGGGAGGTGGCTGGCTCATTGATGTAGATGGCGATCGAGTTTCGTTCGGCTTCAACGCCCGGGCAACTGAGGAACCTACCAGCCAGTGCCAGCTGCCTTTTGACACGCCCTGCGTCGCGGCTAAAGGTGTCTTTAATCTGATTGACCATGGTGATGTCAGCGGCCAGCGACTACATGTGCGCGGCAAACTGACCGGTACCTATACGGGTCAGGCACCTTTTGACTGCGAGCCCGAGGCCGAGACGCCATGTGGCGCGCAGTTTGAAGGGACCGCCACGGTAAACGGAGTGCCACACACGTTAAGCGTTCGAGTTACCGATAATGGCGAAGGCGCCGGCATAGTGGGTGACTTCGTGTCGATCTTTATTGTGCCCATCGGCGGCGGCGAGCTGATCAACTATATCGGTACCATTCAAGGCGGCAATCTCCAGGTGCATATGGACTGAAAGGATGTGGACGGAAGGGCACCTGCGCACGCCAAGTGATGTATTCTTTGCGCAGGTGTACTTCAGAACTTCCTTGCGGTGGTGCAGTTCGCAAGAAGACTTATCCTCGCTAGACCAAGTGCTTCACGTTCACAAAACGAGGACGATGTGTGAATTTCCTGCTAGCGATCGACCTATCTAATGGGCGACCTTACCGATTATCGTAGCCTGCTGAAAAATGTTTTAAGATTCAGAACACCACCGATCCAGTGCAGCCTCAGATCCAAGAGAGATTCACATGATGAAATTTATCGACCTTACCGGAATCGCTGCACCTGCCCTTTTTATAATCGTCGTGTTGATTGCCGGAGCGTCGACACAAGACTACGACCATCTGAATCAGTTCATCAGTGAACTTGGCGCATCTGGCACTTCGACAGCCACATTGATGAACTATGCGGGTTTCGTCCCAACAGGCTTACTATTTGGACTCTTCGGGGTTGTTGTTACTCTAAACTTGGCGCAAGACAAAATCGGATATCTCGCGGGAATATTACTCACCTTATTCGGCGTCGGCGTACTTCTGGCGGGAATTTTTTCATGTGACATTGGATGCCCGCAGAGCGGGGGATCATTTCAGAACACAGTCCATGATCGCGTTTCACCGCTCGCGTTCGTTGCCGCGATTGTGGGCATCGGATTGTTTGCATTTCGATTTAGAAAAATCAAAGCATGGCAAGGCATGTGGATCTATTCGCTTGCCACAAGCGTGCTTGCCTTCGTCTTTCTGGTGGGTTTGGTGAGTTTGTTGGAATCACGCTCCTATACGGGTTTATGGCAACGACTGATGCTGCTGACTCTCTTCGCCTGGTTTGCCGTGGTGGGGTTGCGCCTGTATAGAACGCGTGCTTAAGGTCTCAACTCGCAACCCTAGAGCTTCGTGATCAAAACCATCATCCTGATCACTGCCATGGCTGGCGCAGTGCTCCTCCTGCTCTTGGTCTTCCAGAGACACCTGCTGTTCCCTAAGCCGTTGGGCAAACTGCCCAGCACCCTGCCCCCAAACGTAGAAAAAATTGACCTGAACGAAGGCTACGCCCTGTTCGTGCGGTCCGATCTCGGCAGCAACCCGCAGAAGCCCCTGGTCTTTTTCAGCCACGGCAATGCAGAACTGGCGTTCTGGTCTATCGAGCCCATGGCCTACTTCAACGACCTCGGCTTCCACGTGCTGCTATACGAATACCCGGGGTATGGCGGTGCTGAGGGATCGCCCAGTCGGGATAGCATTGAGCGCGCGGCCATCGAAGCCTACGACAAGGTCATATCAAGACCCGAGGTAGACCCGTCGAAGATCATCATTTATGGACGTTCCATCGGCGGTGGTGCTGCAACTGTGTTGGCATCCCGTCGACCCGCAGCAGCATTGATACTTGAATCTACTTTTTCATCGCTCAGCACACTCGTTGCGGAAAAGAGGATGCCTGCTTTTTTATTGCGGGATCGTTTCGACAACGAAGCGATCGTGGCCGATCTGCAGATACCGATCTTTCTCTACCATGGCAGCGAGGATCAGCTGATACCCATCGAACACAGTCTGCGGCTTAAATCGGCAGCGCAAAACGCTACACTGGTTACCGCACCCTGCGGCCACAACAATTGCCCCAGGCCGTGGGCGCAGTTGGAGCCCTTTCTTATGGCCCATGGATTGTTGGAAGCTAACAATTGAGGACATATGCCAAGACGACAAACCGCCACTAAACCCGGCACCAAACAAGCCATGAGAAATTCATCCTTCGAAAGCCTGGTGGTGGCTTGGCTGATGCAGGATGGCTGGCAGGTCTTTCTACCCGTGCTGGAAAACGGACACAAGACCGACATTCTGGTGTCGGACGGGCCGAACTATCATCGCGTGCAGATCAAAACCGTGGACGCTGACAGTGCATCACACAAGCTGCAGAACCAGTGGAAAAACTCAAATGTGGACATCGTTATCTGCTTCGCGCGAAATTCGAATTGGGGCTACGTGATGCCCGCCTTCACCCAGAATCGACGCAACTTGAACCACGAGACCCACTTCCGATTCAAGCAGACTAAAACCGAGTTTCTAAAGGCTTTCCATGCTGTATGACGTGCCGATAATCGTAGTTTTTGCGATGGGTGAAGCTGCAAACTGCGCACTTTGAGGAGAAATTAATTGGGTACCACCAATCTCTTTGTTGAGCTCGTCGTGATCGGCGCAGGGGTAATGATCTGGCTTCTGCTACTTGTTTTCACCATTGTAGGTCGACCGCCCCTCGCCATCAGTGAGGCTATGCTCCTGGCTTCTGCGATCCCGCTGTTGGCGATAACCTATGTCGCGGGAATCATATGGGACAGGATCGTGGATGTTCTGTTTGAAAAGCTCTGGGTAGATCGTTGGCGTCCCAGGTTCTTTGCGACCAAAACTGACTACTACAACGCGCGTAGGGCGATTCTGACTAAATCCGAACGATTGTCTGAGTTGATCGAATACGGCCGCAGTCGCATGCGGATCTGCAGAGCATGGACTTTAAACGCACTTCTCATCACAGTGTCCGGAGTCGCCTTTCTTTTCAGCGACCATCGAAACGAGCCTGAGTTCGCGCTGAAGGTTTGGGCGGTGATCTTGATTGGCACAGCGTTCTCCGTCGGCGCCTGGTTTGCCTGGGCCAGCCTGGTAAAGACCGAGTATCGTAAAATTAAGGATCAGTCTCAGTATCTGAACATGCCCCAGGAAAACCTCGGAGAACCACAATGAACTGGGACGCATTAGGTGCAATCGCTGAGTTAATGGGTGCAATCGCAGTGCTCGCGACCCTCGCCTATCTCGCCATACAGATCCGTCAGAATTCACATTTCATTGAATCCTCTGTCTATCAGAGCACCAACGACGCCTTTATCGGCTGGTTTTCAACCATGGCCGCTGACAAGACCCTGGCGGACATCTGGTTCAACGAGATTATCCAGGACAAAGTCACCGAGGAGCATACGAATCAGGCCAAGGCACTGCTCTCGGTCTTTTTTCTCGCGCTGGAAAACAGCAATCACCATCAACAGAAAGGTGTCGTGAATCGTGCCACCCTGACCCTCCCCGGATTCGCCCAACTGTTCAGGCGAAAGTTTGTCAGCGACTGGCTCGAGCGCGATGGCGTATCCGCCCTGACACCTGAATTTCTGGCGGTGATTCGAGGCATCCAACAGCAGGCAAAGTAGTGGTGAAAACGGCTCTTTGCGGGCTTTGCGCAACCTCTGAAAATCGATATACACGGCGTACAGAACTGCTAGTCTAAGCTCGCTTTTTACAGCATTGAAGGATGTCTGAAATGGATATAACCCTTCGTCCCGCGCGGCCTGAAGATGCCGAAGTCTGTGGAAAAATCAACTACGACGCCTTCCACAAGATCTCCACACAACACAACTTCCCGCCCGATTGGCCGACTGTCGAGGTTGCTACTGGTTTTCTTACGGGTTTGCTGGCGCACCCGGGCTTCTACGGCGTAGTCGCCGAGGCGGATGGGCGTATCGTGGGCAGCAACTTTCTCGACGAACGCGCCAGCGTGGTCGGCCTGGGACCTATCACGGTCGATCCCCAGGTGCAGAACGCGAAGATCGGTCGAGAACTGATGGTCCACGCGATGGATCGAGCCTGGTCACAGGACCGCCCCAGCATACGGCTGGTACAGGCTGCCTTTCATGGTCGATCACTCAGCCTGTATACCAAGCTCGGTTTTGATGTGTGCGAGCCCTTGTCCTGCATGCAGGGTGAACCTGTCGGCATCAAGATTCCCGGCCACACCGTCCGCCCTGCAGCTGCCGATGATCTGCAGGCGTGTGATGCCTTGTGCAAGGCCATTCACGGTTATGCACGGCACAGTGAACTGGAAGATGCCATTCAGGCGGGAACAGCCATGGTGGTAGAGCACGACGGTGTCATTACCGGCCATGCGAGTATGATTGGATTTGGCGGTTATGCCGTCGGCAGGACCAATACAGATCTGAAGGCGCTGATCGGCGCCGCCCCGGAATTCGCTGGCCCTGGGTTTCTCTTGCCCACGCGAAACAGCGACCTGCTGCGCTGGTGTCTCAATGCGGGTCTGAGAATCATACAACCCATGACCTATATGAGCGTGGGTCTGTACAATGAGCCTCAGGGGGCCTACCTGCCCTCCATCCTGTTGTAACAAAAGGACGCATAGGCTTGAGCAACGCAGAGATCGTCAACGACGAACACCTCATGACCATCGACATGATCTACGATGCTTTGTACAGCGCACTTTCACTGTCAGACGCCTCATTCCAGATCTGGATGTCTTTTTCCTTTGCGGTCATCGTCGCAGCGCACTTCGCCGGGCACCGGATAAAACGCTACACCTACCCGCTGGTTGCCGGACTGTATGGTCTCTACTCAGTCATTCTGATCATTCGCTATTCCAGTGCCGCCTACCAGATTATTCACTTTCAAAATCTGCTGACCCAGCGAGGGATTGAACCCTGGCCGGTACCCAACCCGATTGGTTTTACCATCGGTACGGGAACCTTCCTGCTGATGGTCGGCGGCACCGTCGCAACGCTCTGGTTTGTACGTAAAGTTGCCAAAGAACATACAGAGGTAGCTGCGTAGCACCCGGCAGTAGCCGCAGACCGCTTCCAATCAGGAATTATCAAATATGCAAGACACAGGGTGCTGGACTAAGTGAACTGGCCATTCAGTAAAGTGCTGCAGGTTGGGGAATTGGTTGCCGCGCTGGCCGTGATTGTCTCCGTTGGATTCGTCATCGTTGAGATCAGACAGAACAGCGAAGCACAGATTCGCTCCACCACTCAAGCCGCGGTCAGCGGCTACATCAACTCACTGGAACGGCTGGTCGACAATCCGGATTTCACCTGCCTGTACATTCGTGGCGCACAGGACTATCAGGCGTTGTCCGGTGATGAGCGTCTCAGATTCAGCGCGTATTACATGTCGACTTACTACCAGCTACAGGAGATGTTGCGTCTGGCCGATGAAGGCTCAATCGACGCCGACACCTGGTCAGGATTCCGCGGGCTGCTGATCGAAACCAGTCGCTACCCAGGCGTGCGGCAATGGTGGGGCGGCCGACACCATTGGTTCAGTTCCCGCTTTCAGGCTTATATCGATGGCTTGATTCAGGAGTACGAGCCGATTGTTGAGTATTTGTTTAATGACAGCACCGGTTTAAGTTGCGCAGCAGAATCATCGTCATGAACTGGCGGGGAATGGGTGGCGTGTATTTGCATATCGGAGGTTAAGCATGTCTGTGCAAGGAAGTTGTCTCTGTGGTGCAGTGTCTTACGAAATCACAGCACCTCTCGAATTCGCCGGTAATTGTCATTGCTCCATCTGCAGAAAGTCTAACGGTGCCGCCTATGCAACCTGGGGTATTCTCAAACCCGGTAGCTTTAAGTGGGTATCCGGCGAAGATGGGCTGCAAAGCTATGAGTCGTCACCGGGACACACTCGATGCTTCTGCAAGCGCTGCGGTTCGCCCCTGGTGAGCATGCACGGTGACGAGGTCGGCGAAGTGGTCCTGGCGACGGTTGATGGAGATCCACAGGTGCGCCCGCGCGAACATATTTTTGCGGGCTCGAAGGCGGTGTGGCACGACATAACAGACGGGCTGCCTCAGCATCAGGCGTGGCCACCGGAAATTGAGCCACCTCCAGAATGAACTCAGACAAGTTGAGCGCGTAAACACGTGGCAGCCTATGCAGCCGAAATGTGGAACCTGGCCATGGCCGGCAACGTACAAGGTATCTGGTTCTGGGCGGGCGTTTACTGTCTGTTGATGTGTATCTACTCCGTCGTCTATCAAATGCGTGTGCGCAATTGGCCCAGCGTGCGTGGCACGCTGCACAATGTGAGCATAGAAAAATTCGGCAGCACAGTACCGGTAATGTCTGAACAGGATCATCAGCTCGCCACCCACTACCGCTATGAGGTGGCCGGGATCACTTATGAGGGCCACCGCGTATCATCCTGGGTGATTGTAGCGAGCACTAATCTACGCGTACTTCTGCAACGCCAACTCAATCGCATTCAGGTTTATCCACCGGATGGTGTAGACGTCTACTACAACCCCGCACGGCCGGCGAAGTCGTATCTACTGCCGCCAGGCAACCTGGGGCTGTGCCTCACGTTGGTGCTGGCGGTGTTGCCGTTGTTGCTATACGTTTATCGTTATCACGCACAATAATCCGGTTGATCAATCTCTGAGAATCGGCACAATCAAGCAGCGTTAAGCCCTTACGCGTCAACAGAAGGAAAACTAAAATGACCCTGGCAAGACCCTCTAAATTCGCACATGTTGTCTACCGAACCCGCCGCTTCGCTGAGATGCTGGAGTGGTACAAGACCGTCTTCGGCGCAGAGATCCATCACCAGAATCCAGCAATGGCCTTTCTCTCCTACGACGACGAGCACCATCGCTTTGCCATGATCGATTTGAACACAGTCGATCCGGAGGGCAGCGAGACCGACAAACAGGGGTTGGTAGGCGTCGATCATGTCGCCTACACCTATGAGTCAATGGACGGCCTGCTGGACATCTACAAGCACCTCAAAGAACACGGCATTACCCCCTACTGGTGCGTCCACCATGGCATCACCGCGTCCATGTACTACCAGGATCCGGACGGCAATCAGATGGAGTTTCAGGTGGACTGTTTCGAGTCATCCGACAGTGCGGTTGCGTTCATGAATGGCGGCGGATTCGAGGCCAACCCCGTGGGCGTGGAATATGATCCGGACGCGTGGCTGGCTGGCAGAGAGGCGGGTACACCGCTGAGTGAACTGATGGCCACGGCAGCAGAAGGTCCGGTGTCTCCTATCCGAGGTGCATTGGAAAGTGTAAACGGATAGGCTGGCCAGGGGCACTTATCACCAATCATTAAGGGGAAGATCAATGATCAATCATGTCATGATCGGTTCAAACGACATTCAGAAAACTAAGGCATTTTATAATGCGGTACTCGGTGTGCTGGGCGCCGGCGAGCCGATGGAACACGTTAACGACACGGGTCAGACGCGGCTGTTTTACATCCACGACGGCTCGACTTTCAGTGTCAGCGAACCGATCAACGGCGAGCCTGTCACTGTGGCGAACGGCTCTACCATCGGCTTTGTGTGCAACTCCCCCGAGCAGGTGAAGGAATTGCACGACGTCGCGGTAGCCAACGGTGGGCGCAGCATCGAAGATCCCCCCGGACCGCGCGAAGGCTCTATGGGTTTGATGCACCTGTGCTACTTCCAGGATCCGGATGGGCACAAAATCTGTGGCATTCATCGCCCCAGCTAAGGTCCTTTGTATCCGTGGTGAAGTCCGGGCTTGCGGACTTCACCCGGCAGATTTGTCCGTAACAAGCAGTTTGAAACGTCTAAACCCTATACCAATGAAAATAAGGGAGTGAACGCCATGCTTGTACCTCATATTACGCTGCTCTACGCCGGCATCCTCGGCATCATGGCCATTGCGCTGGGCGCAACAGCAGGTATCTATCGCGCCAAAAACGGGATCGCCATCGGTGACGGCGGTGACCCCGAGCTGCTGCTGCGTATGCGACGCCATGCCAATTTTGTGGAAAACGTACCACTCGCGCTGATCCTTTTCAGCCTGCTGGAAATGACTGGAGTGGCTGCATGGGTAAGCCATAGCCTGGGCATCGGGCTGATCGCTGGCCGCAGCCTGCATTGGGCTGCTTTCGGCAAGGGTGTGACTCATCCATTAAGGGGACTGGGTGCCGGGCTGACCAGCCTGACCATCGCTGTTTCGTCAGTGTGGTGTATCGTCAGCTACTTCTGAGGTAGCGGCGTTTTGGCTGCGCAATCTGATCGTGTATCCTGCTCCTCTGGACACATGCAAGGAACGCTATGTCACATCGCATCTCTATCGTTTGTTTGTCGATTTGGCTCTTCGCTTCACCCGCAAACTCCTCCGCTGCCGAGAAAAACGACAAACAGGTTGGATCTGGCAAAGCCGGTCGGCTACTCCCTCGCGTTGAACTCAAACAATGCAAACCTGCAACCGAGCGTGGCCCGAAAATCAGGCGCGGTCGCCTGCCCCGCTACCCGGCGGCTGAGTTTTACAACGGCAAACCAGGTGAAGTAGTTATCCGCTTTGACGTGACCGAAGAAGGTCAGACCGACAACATCGAAATACTCAGATCCACCTCCAAATCGTTCATGATTCAGGCAGGCGCAGCCGTGGAAGATTGGCGCTTCAGACCGGCGCGCAACGGCCGGGAGAAAGTGCGGGTTACCTGTACGCAGCGGTATGCCTTTGAAGTTCAGTATTAAGCACCAATCAACGGTAACCCGTGGCTGATCCTGAACTGAGCGAAGTGTTCCGGAAGATCGGACGAAACGTCGTATCCTTTCAAAAACTGGAAGGTTTATTGAAATACCTCGCAGCGGCGCCCAATTACAAGGCAAGCACTCTCGACGAGATTCAAGAAGCGCGAGATAAACATATTTCAGGGTTACGTAAGAAGTCGTTCGGATTAACGGTCCAGGACTTTTTCAACGATGTTTATCCCGAAGCATCGGCGAATGAGGAAGAAGACGAAGAGTTGTTCGCGTTTAACTTTAGTATCAGAGGTGGCGACCGTGAACGCCTTCTAACCGCCATCCAGCGCGTGGTCGAAGAACGGAATGAGTTGGTACACACGCGGCTGACATCATTTGATTCTGAGTCAGCACAATATCGGGCAGAACTTGCGACATTTCTGGACCAACAATTCGAGCGGCTGAAGCCCGTCTACGAGGAAATAGATCAACTCGTAGAAGCGATGAGAATCGTCCGCAAGGAGACAGTTAAACAGTTGGACGAACTTATCGCGTCGCGCGGAGACGCCGGAAAAGCGCCGGACTAAAACACCACCCTCTCTGACCCTCTTGTCTCTGACCCCAATCGTCTCTGGCACCAACGTCTCTGACCCCAATCGTCTCTGGCACCATCGTCTCTGACCCCAATTTTGGACCCCAATTTTGTGTGGCATACTGAGCGGCCGAATTTGAGGAAGAGAGATGACGGAGCAATCAACCAATTACGATGATGTGAAGCAGTATCGATTGGACCCTGAGCGTGAGCAGGAACTGATCAATACTGCGGGTGAGTGTGTGTTTATCTGGGCCAATAAAGAGGGGCACCCGATTGGCGTGATCACGGCTTATGTGCCGGTTGATGGCAAGATCTGGATGACGGCGACGCGAGAGCGCGTGCGCATCAAGGCAATTGCGCGGGATGGGCGTTCGTCTTGTGTGTTTACCTCCAAGGGTACGCCGATGGGGGGTGGTAAGACCGTAACCTATAAAGGTCACACCGTTATTCATGACGATGATAAGACCAAAAAGTGGTTCTATGAGCTGCTGGCCAAGGGCATGGCGGGCCGTCCCGATGATGGTAACGAATTTACCCGCAATCTGAAGCCTGAGCTGTTTGTGAAATTTCTGGATACGCCCGAACGCGTGGTGCTGGAGTTTACGCCTGAACTTTCCATTCCATTCGATGGCGACAAGATGGCGCAAGGCACAGCAGCGGCCTACGCTCAGTTTGCCGAAGACCAGTAAGTAAACCGTTCTGGGGAGAGAACACACATGACAGACTATGACATTATAATTAAGAACGGCAATCTGATAGACGGCACCGATGCGCCAGCCTATCGCGGCGACCTGGCGATCAAAGACGGCAAAATCGCGGCCATGGGCACAGTCGAAGGCAGCGCCGCCAGCGAAATCGATGCCGACGGCCTGACCGTGGCGCCGGGCTTTATCGACATCCACACCCACTTCGACCCGCAGCTGTGCTGGGATGGCTTTGCCACCCCGTCTATCGAACATGGCATCACCACGGTCGTGACGGGCAACTGTTCCTTGAGCCTGGCGCCGATCCGCGACCGCAAAGCGGCCGACAAGATTGTCAGCATGTTCGGCGTGATCGAAGACATCAAGAAACGCACCTTTGATGAGGCGGTGCCTTTTACCTGGGAGTCGTTCCCCGACTATCTGGACCACATTCGTGGTTCCCTGGGCATCAATGTCGGCGCGCTGATCGGCCATTCTGCCTTGCGCCTGTATGTGATGGGGGCAGCCAGCCAGGAACGCGCCGCTACGCCGGAAGAAATCGGTGAGATGTGCGCGCTGGTGGAAGAAGCCATGGCCGCCGGTGCGCTGGGTATTTCCAGCTCCTACGTGGATATGGATGAAAACGGCCATCCAGTGCCCAGTCAGTTTGCCGACCTGGACGAAAAGATCGCACTGGCCAAGGCTATGGCTAAAAGTGGCCGGGGTATCTGGCAGATCGTGCCGTTTTTCCCGGATCTCAATCGCGAACTGGAAAACATCAAAGAACTGGGTGAGATCAGCCTCGCGGCGGGCATACCGTGCAGCCTGCAGCCCGTACTGAGTTCGCCCACTTCGCCCCTGGCAGAGGAAATCATCGCTGGGCTGGAAGCCGAGCACGCACGCGGTGCGCGGGTTTACGGCCAGGTGATGCCGCGTTGTTTCGACCTCAACATGCGGCTGTCGGAAACCTCCATGCTGCTGTTCTCGCTGCCTAAGTGGAAGGCCATCATGGATCTGCCTGCCGACCAGCGTGCCGAACAGTTCAGCGCCCAACGTGAAGTTCTGGTTGCCGAGATGAAAGAAGCCCAGGGTATGAGTGGTGCACTGCCCTTCCTGACCGTGGGCGAAACGTTCTCACCCGGCAATGCGGACTATCGCGGTCGCAGCCTGATGGAAATCGCCCAGGCCGAAGGCAAGGAACTGGGGGATGTGATTCTGGATATCTCGCTGGCCGATAATCTGGATACCGAGTTTCAGCTCAAAAACGTGATTAACGCAGACAAGCCGTCAGTGGCGAAGCTCATCAACCATCCGCTATGTCACTTCGGCGCGTCGGATGCTGGAGCCCACATCACCCAATTCTGCGGGACCGGCGACACTACCCATCTGTTAGAGCATTACGTGCGCGAAACCGGACAGATGACGCTGGAGCGCGCGGTTTTCCGCATGACCGGTGAAGTGGCCAAGGATTGGGGGCTGCATGACCGCGGTCAGCTGGAAGTCGGCAAGGCGGCAGATATTGTGATCTTTGACCCGGACGCCGTCAGTGTGGGCCAGGAAGAGTTTGTCGATGATTTTCCCGGTGAAGCGCGCCGCTATGTGCGACGTTCACAGGGTTATCACTCGGTACTGGTGAATGGCGCAGTGACCTATACGGACGGTGGTTACACCGACGCCACAGCCGGCGCCGTAGTCTAAACAACCACGGCCAGATGCCTACGCCTGGGCTGCCCAGGCGGAGGCAAACTGCCGGATCAGAAGCTCAACAATGGCGGGTTCCGCATTGGGCATATCGGTGAACAACTGATCAGCCAGCGCCAGCGACGCGGCACCATGTACCCCACTCCATAGCGCCCGTGCACCCAGTTCCAACGCCGCGATGTCCGCAGGTCGTACCGCCAGCAGACGCTCGCTCAACAGTTTAAACAGCTTATCGATTTCCACCTGCAGAAAAGCCGGTGGCGGCACGCCACGCGGCATGCGCGGCGTAAACATCAGTTGAAAACGATGCGGATTACGGCGGGCAAATTCGAAATAGGCCAGCCCCATCTCCACCAGCGCCTCTTCGCCCGTCTGCGTGGCACCCACCTGGTCCATCAGATAACGGCGCAGTTCTGCCAGGGTGTGGGCGTTTACGTGCAGGAATATGTCATCCAGATTATCAAAGTGGGTGTACAGCGTGCCCGGCGTGTAACCGATGCGTTCAGCAATTTGTCTGGCTGTCACCTTGATGGATTGCTGTTCTTCAATCAGCTCGATGGTGTTGGTAATCACCAGTTCGCTGAGTTCTTCTTTGGTGTGATCGCTACGCCGCGCCAAGGGCTGATACTCCGTGCACAATTAAGTGATTGTAAAACAAAAAAGGGGGGCGGTTTGACCCGCACCCCCGAAGCGTTACCAACGCAGGCCTACGCTTCCCAGGCTTTCACCTCGGTCCAGGAAGCAAACGCCACTCGCTTCATGGTGCGGCCATAGCGCTCAACCACTGAAGCCAGTACCACCAGGCTGACGCCACCTATGGCGAGTCCAACCCAGGTACCGAATTCAACATCGGCCAGCGCCAGCACAGTCAGTGGCACGATTGAGACACTGGTAAAGAGCAGTCCAGTGATCGCCGGGATACGCCATTTCTGGAAGTAGCCCACGCCACCCAACAACAGGCCCAACACCATGGCGGTGACTGGTCCCTGCAGGCCATCACCCGCCAACAGCATCTGTAACGCCGCGCCGCCGAACAGAAAACTGCCGAACAGGCGATACAGTGCACCAGCGCTGCTGAACTTGCTCAAGCCCAGCAGAAAGAGGCCTTCTGCAGCGAACAATGCCAGGGCACCTTCAGCGGTGCTCAGGTTGAAGGTCGCCAGCATCCAGATGCTCCACGCTGAACAGACACCCAGCGCGCCGAACGCGAGCATGGTTTCACGTATCGCACCACGTTTGACGTAGTGGTACGCACCGATCAACAGCGCCATGGACAACATGCCCACCACCAGCGCCAGACCACTGATGTCGTTGATGTAGAAGCTGGCACGCACACCCGCAATCATGACTGGCAACAACAGCAGCAGACGTGCACCACGGCCTTCGTTGGTGCGCAGCACCGGATGCGCCTTACTCAGGCGTACATCGGTAAACAGCGTCACCAGACCAAGGGCGGCGAATACGGCTACAGCCAGTACGCCTTCCCGCGCAGGGACCAGCAGCAATGCACACAACAGCGTGTTCATCAGCGTCAACGCCATCGCCTGTGGTCGGGCGAGCACGCGAAAGCCGAACAGGCCAACGGTGAACGCCAGCGCCAGCGTGGCGGCGCCAGAAGCCAGCACAACACCCCAACTCAAGGCACCAAATTCCATCAGCCCCTGCATGGAGGAAGGAAAGGCCGCGGCCGCCCCGCCCACCAGACTGTGGATCATACCGCCCAGTTGGGCGAACTGAATGGGTATGACCGCAATCGCGAGGCCCAATAAGAGACGCGCGCTTTTGCCGTCTTCAAAGGCAAACTTGAGACCGACGCCAACGGCGCCGAGCATGACCATCAGGCCGAGATACGCCCAGTTACGCAGGGCCAGGTCGATGTTGTCAAAGCCCTGCAGCAGAAACACCACGCCAGAGAGCACGACACCGCCGCACCCCAACCAGCGCAACAGCTGGGCAAAGTCGAAGCGCGGCTTAGCGTCGCGCGGGTTGTGCTCATCACCTGCGGGCAGGTTCAGAGGTTCATTGTCGATGGCTACTTCACTCATGATGCACCTTCCGATTTACCAGCTTTGAGTTCTGCCAGTCTGGCTTTCAGCGCCGCCTGGTTTTCCGCCTCGGAAAATTCCCGTTCCAGCACGTCGGTGGCGATATTGCCGCCTAAACTGTCCAGGCCGCCGGCGTACTCTTCAGTCATCACCGAGGTTTCCCAGCGTTCAAACAGCTGATTGGCTGAATCCAATCCTTCCGGATTAAGGGCTGTCCGACCGGTCTTGGCGCGCAACTCCCGCGAGCTCAAGGTCGCCCTTTTCAGGGTCAACTCGCTCAGCTTGGATTCCATCTCGATGATGCGTGCACCCAGTTCATCCACCGTGGCCTGATGGGCAGTCAGTTGCTCACGTAGATTGGCCGCTGACTTGGCACTGTGCTCAGCGCGCTGAACACATTGCAGCGCTTTGTTTTCATCTGTGTCTGCCAGTTGCAGTGCACGCTCATTCCAGCGTTGCTCGTCGGCCTCAGTAGCAGCCAATTGCCTGGCGGTGCGTTTGGCCTGGGCGTCGATACGCGACTGCTGGACGCGTATCTGTGCGACACCCCGCCGTAAGTCTTCGAGCATGCAATCGGCAACTGCCTCATGGTTTTCCAGTTTGGTCACAACTTCTTCGATCCCTGCTGAGATCGATGCTGCTAATCTCTTGATCCGTAAAGCCATTTTCGCTTCTCCTCTTGTGTTGAAAGCTTTCTGAAAAATATTAAACATCGTTCAGAATCCGCGTACTTTATTGAACATTGTTTAATTAGACAAGGAAAAATTGTATAAATTTACTTTCTGTATATTTATCAGAGGGTTACAGAGGTTGAACGGACGAATTTAAGGGCTGCGGGCGAGGCAAAATAGCGCCCGCAGGGCGTCACTCAGACTTTGCGAGAACCCAATTGCCGGGCCAGGGGGCCGAAATCGACCAGTCCTGCGCCGATCAAAGGTAATGTCACCACCCACAGACGCACACCGGTCCAGCTTTCAGAACCCACCCCGCCGGCAGCGGTAAGAGCCAACCCGACACACACGCACAGCACCGCTGTGACCAGTCGCCAGCGGCTCAGGCTGCTGGGTATCGGCATGCCTTCGCGCTCAAAGCGGGCGAAGATCGCCACAAAGGGCAGCAGCATGGCCACATACAACAGCATCCACAGTGGACGCCAGGCCCACCACTCCGACGATCCCGGATAGACGTCCAGGCCAACCCCGATGCCATAGGCCACCGCGGTGACCGCGATGTACGCAGTCAGATGCCACAGGTACACGGTCATGATCATGCCGTTCAACAGAATCACCACCGTCCAGGCACGCAGATTGGAAAGCCAGCGTTGTCCCAGCGGCTCCAGCGTCAATACCAGCCCGGTCTGGGCCATGCCCAGCGCAAACAGCGCCATCGTCGGCGGCATGGAGTTACTCACCGGCTGACCGGGCACGCCGATCATGGCGATGGGATAGGGCCCATAACGCACCAGACCGATCAGCGCCAGCAGGCCAAGCACAAACCAGCTCACGGTCTTCAGCTTGCTGGCAAAACGTCCGGCATACCAGGCATAGCCCAGTTGATGCACACCCAGCCAGACGAAGGCAAAATTCAGATAACTGACCCACTCCAGATCCACGCCCGGGGTGGCAAAAACCGCCAGATCTACCGCGATCGCACCACCAAACAACGCCCAGAATGAACCCATGCCATAGCGCTGCCAGGCTTGCCAGGTCAGCGGCACCAGCGCCACCACCAGCAGATACACGGCCAGGAACCAGACCGGCACCAG
The DNA here is from genome assembly GCA_037576205.1 of Pyrocystis lunula. Lineage (NCBI taxonomy): Eukaryota > Dinophyceae > Gonyaulacales > Pyrocystaceae > Pyrocystis > Pyrocystis lunula. The sequence goes on along the minus strand of JAPIWU010429849.1, from coordinate 7,981 downwards.
CGCCAGTTGCGAGACCAGTTTGACGGTGGAGGCACTGACGCCCAGCCCGTGGCCGAAGCCGGCAAAGCCGATCCACAGCAGAAAGAGCGGTATGACCGGATTGATCAGGCGCTGAATGCGCCCCACCAGCCACTCAGCGTAGGTGCCACCACGGCCGAGGGTGGCCGACCAGGAAATACCGTTGGAATAACCACCCACCAGAAAAAACAGCGGCATCACCTGAAAACCCCAAGTCAGCCATTGACTCCAGGGCACCAGGCCGAGCAGATGGTCGCCCACTATCTGGCCATCGGCCACATGTGGTGCGGCTACCAGCCAGTGGCCCATCACCACCGCACAGATAGACAGAGCGCGCAAAAAATCTACATAGCGGTTGCGCTCTGCCGGAGTCTGTTCCGCCATGAAGCGGGCCATAGCCCACAAACCACGTGGTGGCGTCTCGCTGGCGCTGCTCATTCGGTGCGCTCTGTTGTCATCTCCTCGGCTCCATCCGCTGCCAGGTTGATTGCCTGGGAAAGTGAAGGATAGCCCCATCCTTCATCCTGCACTGTGATTTCGCGCCCAGACAGGTATTCGTAGATCGACATGGGAATCGAGCCGCCCAACACAGAGCCCAGCCGCCGATCGGGGGTATCAGGCACAACGGGCACACCCCACAAGCCGGCAAACGCATCTTTTTCATGGAAGGATTCGCCGGCATGACGGCCCGGCACGATACTGTTGTAGGCAATCCCTTCGGCGGGGAACAGATTGACGGTACCGGCGCGATCCGAATCATACAGATGGGCCAGTTGCACCACCGAGTCCGGCTTGACGGTATACGAGGCCAGCGCGCGCCACTGACTTTCGTCACACCAGCTCGACGGGTTGCCGGGCTCGGCCTCTGTCACACAGCGCTGGTAAAACGCCTGATGTCGGGCGCTGCCTTCGGCGCCAAATTCGTCATAGCGGCTGAGGCGCTTAAGACCGAGCAGATCACGTCCCGTAAAGGTATACATGATGCGTTGCCCGCGGCGGGTGATCATGCCCTGCCCGCCCGGCCCGTACAGCGCGATGTCCGCGCGTTCTACGTCATTGCCACGAGCGGTGCGCACCACCAGGTAGGCCAGGCTGTCGCCCAGCCGCTCTACCATGGTGTCAATCAGGTCGATGCTGCGCTCACTGCCTGCGTCCTGCCAGGCGATAGGCTGCCAGGCGCGCAGTTCGTTTTCGATGGGCTGCTGGTCCCACTGGTCAGTCTGATTAACAAAGAAGTCGAACATCAGATTGCCGCCGGCGGTAGAGGCGATCACCACATCGTAGCCGCGCATGCTCGGTGGTCGCAGCACGTGGGTGAGTTTGGGTCCTTCGCCTTCGTCAGAGGAGATCTTGATGATGTTCATCGGCACGCCCTGCCCGGCCAGGTAGTCCAGCACCCGCGCCTGGGGACTGACCAGCTCAAACACCGGCGACAGGCCATGATCACCGGCCATACCGTAAAGCACACGATCACCCAGTCCGGCATGCTGATACAACTGGGTCAACTGCCCCAGCCAGTAGTCCAGGCGCGCCAGTTCACCGGATGGCGACAGGATCTCGTCGGCAAAGGGTCCGGTGAAATGGGCGAAATGATCCGGCCAGGGGTTGTAGTACAGCAACAGCTCCGGCATAGCGCGGGCCTGCAGCGATGCGATCTCATCCACCAGTTGTTGCGCACGTGTCAGTGCGGTATCGCGGTTCCATAACTGGTACCAGTTGTACCAGGGCGCATCCGCACCCAACCGCGTGCGCAGAGCCATCAGTTCGGCCCGCAGTTCCGCCAGACGCAGTTCGTTGTCCGCCCGTTGACTCAGTTCCTGGAAACACAGTACTTCGCCGAAATCCCGCACCGCTTCACCCAGCGCCAGATTCAGGAAGGGATCGATCCCCGCGTTGGCGTACTCGTCATACTGAGCGGTACAACTGTAAGAGCTGAGCGTGGGCAGACGCTGGAACAGTGACTGCATGCCAGCCGCCTGGGTCAGACTGGTAAGTTGCAACGCATCATTGCCGAAAAAATAGTACGCCCGCCCCTGCTGGTCGCCATCCAGCTCAAACGTACGGTCCACAAAGTGAAAGTTAGGCACCCCAGTGGCACCGGCACCCGCCACCGGTGCGCCGGTTTTGATAATGGGCAGGTTGCGCACACTGATGGTCGGTGTGGTGGAGATACCACTTTGCGCTACCGCCTGCGGGTGAAAGGGGTCGGTCGCGCCGGCATAGTCGTAGAGGTCACTGAAAAACGGTAGATAGGCAGGATCGCTGTAACCTTCCCGGGCAAACCTTTCAAGAAATTCTGTCTGCTGTGCCAGGCGTTCTTGATTGGCTTCATCTACCCGCGCCATGCCGGTCTGCTGTTCCTGGACAATCGCCTGTATAAAGGGACCCTCATAGTCATTGCTGGCCAACGCCTCTATTAAGTGACCCTGCAAACCATCTACGGCGATCATCGCGCCGTATTTACGCTGATGCTGCGCGTAGTCGAGATAGGACCACAGCTCGCCGCCACCGGGCTGGTCGAGCTCGTTGTGCAGCCACTGGACAAGCTGCTGTTCGCGACTGATGGAGCTGGCAAACATCTGATAGTGCTTGCACACCATCAGATCCATAAAGTGGACCAGCGACAGGGTAATGGTTTCCAGACGCACATCGTCAGCCAGGATGGCGTCCAGACTGGTGCCCATTTCTGCATCGGCGGGCATACTGCTTCGTACCTGCTTCAGCAGTGAGCGTACGGCGGGCTGGACCCGCTGGGCAGTCCCGGCCAGCCGCTCGTTGATTTCGTCTGCAGTACAGGCCAACCGCCCGAGCACACTCTCAGCCTGATCGTTGCCCACCAGATACAACGCGTCATACAGGGTGACCAGTTCTGCGGCCAGATCCAGCGACAGGCCGAAACCACCTTCAGCCTGTTCGCTGCCTGTGCTGCTCTGCTCTGCTTGCTGCTGCTCTGGCTGCTGCTCGCCCTGCTGTTCTGCCTGCTGTTCTGCCTCCTGATCTGTCTGCGGGCGCCAGCTGAACATACTGTGCTCGATGCCCGGCGTATTATCCGCTGCGGTGTATTGTGCGCGGAAGTGCTCAGCGAATTTCTGTACTTCCAGTTCACCCGAGGCGACATACATGTCTTTGACCATCAACAGAAACGGCACCAGTTCATCGACAAAGTCACGCCCGGCCAGACGCGCCTGGACCCGGGATCGTACCGCTTCGTCCAACGGCAGCAACTTGACGAACTGAGTCATGCCGGCGCGGGCCACATGGGGCAACGCCACTTCAGCGGGTATCCTGCGGGTGCGGTCAATGGCCTGATAGATGTCGTGGTTAACAATGCGCACGTTATCCACCAGCGGTGCCGGTACGATGTCGACAAACAGCGGCGCGGCCAGATAAGCGATAAAGACCACCAGCAAGACCATCACAACCTTGCGAACGTGAGTTAAAGCCGATCGTTTGCTGCCCGTATCCATACCAGAGCCTTTAAGGTCGCGACGGTGAAAATACTAACATGCTAACCTTAGCCACATGAACGAATTAGCACGTCTGGCCGTGGCCAGGTATTTCAGCTTACGCACCTTCAGAAAGTCCGGCGCGGCGGTGGATACGCCCGTGTGGTTTGCAGAAGTGGCTCGACCGGCAGACACCATTACCTTTGCCGTCTTCAGTGCGGGCAACGCCGGCAAGGTTAAACGCCTGCGCGTGAGCGATCGTGCGCAGGTCGCGCGTTGCGATATTAAAGGTGGGTTACAGGGTGAATGGCTGGACGCCAGCGCCAGGCTGGTGGCTGAGGATGACGCCATCCAACAGGCCCTGAGGGCATTACGCAGCAAATACGGCTGGCAGATGCAGCTGGCTGATATCGGCGCGCGTTTGACCGGTAAGTTCGATAAACGCGCCTATCTGCATGTCACGGTGGCCAGCGCTGCGGACGGCAGCTCGGTCTAGCGCACGCCTGACAACCTGGCTCGCCTGTTCAGTCAGTGCGCTGCCGTGCCCGGGGTAGCCCGCCGATCACCAGCAACAGAGCACCACTCAGAAACGGTATCGCTCGTTCCCACAGATCGCCCGGTCCGTCGGGCAGCAGGTAAAAGCAGACCGTCAGGCCGAAACCCGTCAGCACCCCACTGGGAATCGCCCAATTGCGCATGGGCCAACCCCACAGGCGGGCAATCAACAACGGCCCGAAGGCAGCACCCAGTGCATTCCAGGCAAACAACACGCGGGAAAAAATCGATTCCGGCAGCAAGACGGCCAGCGCAACCGCTGCCAGGGCGACGGCGAGCACCGCCAGCCGCGCAACGCGCGGATTGTTTTCGGCGCCGGCATGCATACCCAGATCGTTCTGCACGGTTCCACCGGCCACCAGCAGCTGGCTGTCTGCCGTGGACATGATCGCTGACAGCACCGCGGCGATCAGCACGCCGGTCAGTACCGGCGGCAGCAGTTCATCCACCAGCATAAAAAACACCTGCTCGTTGGCCGCCACCGATGCCAGCATCTTGTGACCGATCAGACCCAGCAGAAACATGCCACCCAACACAACGGTAAACCATACCAGGGCGATCAGGCGCGCGCGGGCAATGTCCTGGGGACTGCGCAGAGCCATAATGCGATTCAACAGATGCGGTTGGCCCAGCGGCCCGAAGCCGATACTGAGCATGCCGAGGAAAAAGCCCACCCCAAACCAGCCGCTGTGGCCACCCTGCCATGACCAGAACGCGCCGCTGGCATCCTGGGGTACAAGCCCGCTGAAGCCTCCCACTGCATAAAGACCCACCAGCGGCAGGACGATGCTGGCCAGCAGCATCAGCCCCGCCTGCAGGGCATCGGTGACGCTCACTGCCCAGAAGCCACCCCACAGGGTATAAACCAGCACCACAGCCGCACCCAGCAACAGCGCTGACAGAAAGTCGAACTCAAACACGGCGGTAAAGGTGTTGGCCGCGCCCTGAAACTGGGCGGCCACATAAAAGGTAAAGGAAAACAGGATCGCCACCGCCGCGATGCGCGCGGTCACACGTCGTGCCGCAGGCGGCAGACCGTCCACCAGCACATCAGTCAGGGTCACCCAACCCGCCGTCTTTGCCTTACGCTGCAGACGCGGTGCCAGTACAAACCAGACCACGATGTGGCCGGTCAGGGTGCCGGGTAACAGCCAGAAGGCACTGAGACCCTGGCTGAAGGCGATGCCGGATACCCCGAGAATTGACCAGGCTGAAGACGAACCCGCGGCATAACTGAGCGCTGCTACCCACGGCCCCAGTTGGTAGTCGCCAATCAGGTAACCGCTTCTGGAGCTGGCCCGCGAACGGGCCCAATAGCCGACCGCCAGCAGGCCCAGCTGGTAGGCCACCAGGGTGGCGATCACCACATGGGTATTGGACATCAGCCCTTGGCGATAGGCATTAACCGCTCGGCCAGTTTGCTCAGGTTATCGAGCCCGTCCGGACCGGCAAAGAAAAAGGCTGGAATCATAATGCGATCCACACCCAGCCCCGCCAGCTGTTCCAGACCGGCTTCGGGGTCAGCCATCTGGGTGCCGAACATGGCATTGATCTCGATGCTGGCCGGATCCCGCCCGGCGTCTTCCGCCGCCTTGTGCAGCCGTTGCAGCAACGCCTTTAAACGCTCCGCATCGCCCTCGCCAGGGAAGTAGCCGTTGGCCAGGCGCACAGCACGCCGCACAGCAGCGTCGGTATCACCACCGACCAGAATCGGAATGTGACCATTGACCGGTCGCGGACTGCAGGTGACCGGCTCAAAGTCCACAAATTCACCGTGAAATTCAGCATGGGGACCGGCCCATAGGGCCTGCATGGCAGCAATGTATTCGTCGTTACGTGCACCGCGCCGGGCCCAGTCCACGCCTAGGGCATCGAATTCTTCTTTCATCCAGCCCACGCCCAGACCCAGTTCAACCCGCCCGCCGGACAGCACATCCAGAGTAGCGAGCTCTTTGGCCAGAATCAGCGGGTTACGCTGGGGCACGATCAGAATGCAGGTACCCAGCCGCAGGGTCGGTGCTGCAGCTGCGGCAAAGGCCAACCAGATCAGCGGGTCTGGAATGGGGGTTTCCGGTTCGGCGGGAATCTTGCCATCCGGAGTATAGGGATATTTCGATGTAATCGAGTCCGGCATGATGACATGTTCGCCCCCCCACACCGATTCAAACCCCGCATCCTCGGCGCGCTTGCAGATGGCCAGTGCCTGTGCTCCGTCAATGGCAATACTGCTGGCAAATGCCAGTCCAATTTTCATACGCTTCTCCTTTGTTATCTTATGTATCAGCTCTGGTCTATCAGCTCTGGTGTGTCAGCCCTGGCATGTCAAAAATAGTGGTCAGCCGGTCTGCTGGAAGACCGGCCAGCTATCGGTCAGTTCGCCCTTGTCGATGACCAACAGATCACCAAACTGCAACATGACAAATTCACTCTGCGTGGGCCGCAGAAACATATAGTCGTCTACCTTCAGATCCACCTTGGCCGAGGTCGTGATCGGGCTCTGGTTGGTGCTCTCATAAATCGGTTTACCAATCGGGAAAGGCGAGACCATCTCAGCCTTCCAGTAGCCGCCATAGATGTAATACACCCGCTGCATGTCTTCTGGCGGATCGACCATGACAGGATTTTTATCGTAGCGCTTGAGAATCGGGGTGGCGATAAAGAGCCCCGGCAGATGATCCAGCAGGTGGTGGGTATCAAAATCCGTCGGCATCACCACACCCGACCCGGCGGACAGATCGTTCATGGTGTCGTCCTGCTCGTATATCTTGAGCGTGTGGCTGCCAGCGCCATTCAACGTCAATGCGCTTGGATCCAGACCATGGGACTTGAGTTGCTGAATGAAGCTCCGATAAATCCCCAGTACTTCCTGCACCTGCGGGTGAGTCAGATCGGCCTTTAATCCGGTAAGTTGGGGCTCATAACCCATCAAGCCGCGCACGCTCAGGTGTTCGGGATGATTCAGTACATATTTAAGCGACACCTGCATGGCTGCGGGGCTGACAAAACCACCCCGCTTGAGGCCTACGTCGATTTCGAAATTGATGCCCATCTGCACGCCCAACTGGCGGGCCAGTGCGTGGTATTGCAACAACCGTTCGTGAGAATCGATCAACCATTGCACCTGGGTCGCCGGATCGAACTTACCTGCGCTGTTATGTTTTTGGTAGAAGGTGCGCGCCGCCTGCACCGGCATCGGTTTACCCAGCAAAACATCGCTATTTGGAAACGCGGTGGCCACTTCGTTCAGGAACGGTTGATGGAACACCATCAGCGCGTTGGTATCGGCGCGTTGCATGACATGTTCAAGGAGCGGCACCGAGGGTAAAGACTTAACCACCACCCGATAGCGCTTGCTGCTGCCGACAGATTTTTTAATGCGATCGATGTTGTGATCGATACGCTGCCGGTCCAGCAGCATCACCGGTCGACCCGGACCCTGGTTTTTGAGCAACTCATTCAGATGACTGAAATACTTGTCGTGGGTCTGGCTACGGGCACCGGGCATCCATAACAGGCCAGCACCAGCAAGGGCGGGGGCCGCAGTCAGCAGGCTTCGTCTTTTCACGCATCACCCTCCGCAATAAACAGTTTACGCAGGTGGTCGTTAAGCATACGACCCTGCGGATCAATCTCCTGGCGTAACGCCTGGAAATCGGCAAAATGCGGATACAGCTTGCTCAGCTCCCGCGCACCCAGTGAGTGAATCTTGCCCCAGTGGGGTCGCCCGCCATACTTCCAGAAGATGGGCTCGATGAGATCGAAATAAGGTCGGTAGTCTTCGCCCGCGGTACGGTGAATCGAGATTGCGGCGTGATCTTCCTCGCCACTGCTCATGCTCAGCCAGGTGTCGTCCCGTTTCACATAGCGATACTCCAGGGGAAAGATCACGTCCACTTCCTCAGCCTGAATGGTGTGCAGCACTTCGCGCAAACAGGCCGCGCCGTTTTCCAGTGGTACCGAAT
>JAPIWU010428740.1:0-25552 GCA_037576205.1 Pyrocystis lunula | reverse complement strand
ACCTCTGCGTCTCAGCGCCTCTGTGTTGAAATAAAATTTGGAGCCAGATCCTGGGGTTGGACTTTTGAGACAGCCTCGCTTTCTCACTTAATCCAGGAGTTCTTGGGGCCCTACTGGATTTTCACCACTCTCCTACCCCATCGCTTCCCATCCTGCTCTATCCGCAGCCAATAGGTACCATTTGGCAATCCCGCCCAACTTAAATGGAGGCTTTGTTGTCCAGTTCCGACCGATCGCTGCTCTTGCCGCACCTTTCTACCAAAACCATCAAATAGACTGATCTGCACGGGATGACTGCTCGGCAATGCTAGCTCCGCTTGAAGATTTTGTCGAAATGGATTAGGATATACCTTTAATGCATTTTCAGCAACCATCAGATTTTTAGTATCGGTTAGCGTGCGGTTACCCGTACCAAACCAAATACCCCAACGCGCTTCGTTAGGTACGTCCAGAAATATCGTAGCATTCCCTATGGGACTGATTTTATCATCTGCTACCGATACGCTGGCTAGTATTCGCTTTGAGCTATTGGCTGGGGTTCCATCAAAGATTAAGGTTTTATCATCGACAGCATAATTCGGAAATCCCAGGTCGACATTTTGCCAGAAGGTACCGCTGTCTCCCGTTCGGGTATTGACTCCCATGACATAGTACTTTGCTTCTACTGTGCTCTCATCGAGTAAATCTATGGAAAGAATATCTGGAGAATTCTTAGAAAAAGAGGGATTCCCTACACTAATATCGCTAGGTAAACCCGTAAAGAGTTTAGTAATAAAACCATCACTGAAATTGTTGGTATTATTATCCCAAACTCGCGCAAAGCCAATGTCCCAAAATTGAATATTGCCACTTAAGTTATTGATCTCGCTCAGGGCATCATACATCACAAACTGCCCGGAGAAGTCCCATTCCAATACATCAGCATAGCTTACATCCCCAGTGTTCACCCCGGTAGCAGTAGAAGGATTGAAGAGATCAAAGGACTGGCCATTGCCCGTATCCAAGCTGAAGACCCAAAGGCGATTGTCATAATCATCCGTTAAAGCGGCTAGTAAGCGGCCATCTTTGGAGATAGCCGCATTTCGCCAAATCCCGTTAGTCGTTAAAGCATTTAAGGAAGCCGTTGGCACCGTCCAATCTATATTAATACCTTGGATATTCCCTCCCCCATCAACAAAAACGATGACAGTGCCGTCATCCGTTAGGCTGGGTTTGCTCATAACATTCATTTCTACTATGGGGTTGGCTACAAAATCTCCGTTGGGTGTGACAATCCGCAGCGCTTGCTTATCTCCATCCGCAAATAGGATAAATTCATCACCAGGGTTGATCGGTACTTCTTCTTGCACATCGTCCGTCCCTGATCTCCAATGATGCCGACCTGATCAAAAGCATTGGCAGCTGCATTTACCACCGCCTGGCCTCTAGACTGCGCAGCCTGTAAAACGGAAAGTCTGAGATCGATAAACTGAGAAAAACGCGTCAGGTAATTGTCTAAGGCATCATAAAACACCTGTTCGGCTATATCTTTCCCTACTTGCGAAGCAAAAAGGTAAAAAGCCTTATTCGGGATACCACTATTGACGTGGACCCCACCATTGTCGCCTTCCTCTGTTTCTGGTAGGTTAATATATTCGTTCATATGAGCAGGTTGCCAGCCTCGTGCCCCAAAGCCTGCCCCCCCGTTGTGAGGATCTTGCATATTCCGTAGTGCTCCGCTTGGAAAGGCACTGGTTCTTACCACATCCTCGCCCATCAGCCAATCGTCGCGATCAATCATGGCACCGAAAATATCTGCAAAAGATTCATTAAGTGCTCCCGACTGACTGAGGTACTCCAAATTGGCAGTGGCCTGTATAACCCCATGAGACATTTCGTGCCCTGCTACATCCAAAGCACCAGCTAAAGGAGAAAAGGCATTCTTTCCATTTCCGTAAAACATGGCTGTGCCACTCCAAAAGGCATTATCAAAGCCGCCACCATCTTCATCTGCTACATTGATGATGGAGAGAATAGTTCCTCCTGCGCCATTGATAGAATTGCGTTGAAAAGTATTGTGGAAATATTCGAAAGCTATGCCCGCATTATAATGCGCAGAAACGGCTCCGCTGGGCCAATCCAGGTTATCAAGGGAAGCTACTTGTTTCACACTAAAGTTGTCATTGCCAATAGGCGTTTCATCGTCTGCATCCAATGTCAAGATAGCTCCCTTCGGATCCCAGGGAAATGCAGAGGTACCCAAACTAAACATGGGTCGAGTAGCATCTATCAGGTAGTGTACATCATCTATCACGTATGAATGCACTTCTCGTTGGCTTCCATTTAGATCTGGTCGGTTGCCCGTCGCAGGGCCATCTGGAGGCAAAACTGCCGGTGAACTAGCATGGGTGCTGTGATCATGATCCAATTTACAAATGTTGTTGTAGTCGAAGAGGATATCTCCGCTCGATGCATCTATGTAATAGATTTGCTGGTAGTACATATTGGGCACCACCTTCACTCGCCAGGTCAGTTTTTCGGCTTGAAAATGGCCCTTGGGATGATAGATTACTAACTCTGTATCAAAAGCTTGTAGTCCCAGGATACCCTGCATTTCTTGAGAAAGCGTGGTCCAACTGGTACGTTTACTAATGTCCGATTTAGCAATTGCATTTGCTTCTTCCCTGGAAATGCCAGGCGTGAGACTGGGCAATGCAGGAGCAGGAAAGTACCGTCCCATGGTATAGTCCACCTGCCCCTCCTTAAAGTGAATACTCAGCTCCCCGCCGTATACTTTTATCCCGTGATGGTACTGCTGCAAGCGATAGTGCATTTGGCCGTCTCGCCCCTGTCTGGAAGAAGTAATCTGAAAGGAAGAGGCAGCATCCTCTACTTTCATGTACTTCTCTAGAGCAAGCAGATGTCGATAGATCTTACTTTTAGGGGTGCCCTCTTTTGGGTTTGGATCGGAGGTCCCCCAGATAGCGATCGGGAGGGTGTTCCCCTGCCCATAATACAACTTTACAGCTGCCTGCTGCGGAGTCGGAACGGGAGGAGCAATAGCATGAAAACCAGCACTAAGGTGACTGAATGGACGGGTCACAACAGGTACTGCTGGTTGCAGTGGCCGGATCTGCATCTCTTCTATTTGATGCGGCCTTCCTTGATTCTTATCGATTTGGTTTAGGTGGGGTTTGAACTGTGCCAGCAGACTGGTGCCAAGCAATACCAAACCCAATGAAGTAATAAACTTTAACATGAGAAAAAAAGATTTGGGTGGAAATGAAAAGATAACAAACTTGTTGAAGTAGCTAAGTAGGTAGTGGAACATGCTTGAAAACAAGCACTAAAAGTAGGGATTTAGTACAGCACTAAACTGTGGTAACAATGCCCAAGTGTAGGGCATCAAAGCTAGCGGGATCAAATATAATCTAATCCTCGAAATTGTATAAAATATGCCTATACTTTGCGTGTTTTTTTAAGGAGAATTGTCCTATTCAAAGCCGGTGTTTAAGAAAAAATTAAGCTTTTGGTAACAAAAAAAAACCGTATGACTTGCTATATTGCATGGATTAAGTGGACCTAAACGGATATTATGAAAAAGTTGTATTGCCTACTCCTTGCTTTTAGTCTGGTTAGTTTACTGCCCATAGCTGCCCAAGATGCACAACCTCAGGAAGGGCATAGTCCTCTTAATAAAGAAGAAGGTAGTGAAATACCTGCTGCCCTTCAGGAAGATTTAGCCAATTTCAGCGCTGTGGTGGAGGAAGAAATTGATCCGGAAGAAAAAGCAAAGGTTAGTGGTACGGAAACGGAGAAAAAAACAGCTTGCATTAATGTCTCTCCTTCGGAGCAAAAAGCAAGCAACAAAACAGCGGCCCAAAAATCTAAGGAAAGTGGCGAAAAAGAAAAATTGAATAAGTCGCCCAAGTGTAGTAAATCCAAAACAAAGGAAACAGAGACCATTAAAAAGAAACCTAAAGCTAGTTCCAGAGTCAAATTGGTTTCTTATCGCCCCGGTTCCAACTAATCTAAGTCTTTATCCCATTCTGAATAGATCTGTCCCTGACGGTACTTACGCATGACGTGTTTGACGGTAGGTGTGAGATTTTTAGGAAGATTTTCCAGGGAAAACCATTCTACCCCCTGAAACTTCCAAGGCTCCTTCGCCCGCAATGTACCCTCCCAACGATATGCTTTAAAGTACAGCGTTATCCTTCGTTCAGACGGCTTATTTTTCTGTAAAACATGCACTAAGCTCAAATCCGATGGTCTAAGTTTGATGCCGGCCTCCTCGAAACTCTCTCGAATGAGGGTATCTTTTGCATATTCTCCCGCCTCCATCGTTCCACCAACCAAGGTATAGTTACCGCCATTCGGCTTTGTTTGCTTTAGCAGGAGAATCTTACCACGATCATATAAAATTAAACGCGCCTTGATTCTTATTTTTCGTTCCATATTGAGCAGAAATTAGGGGCAAAAGTCAGAATAATTAACGAGAACTTACCTATTTTTCTTTTTTCCTTTTCGTAATATGAAAGAATGTAAATACCTACGTATAAATAGGTCATTCCTAGCTATCCCGCCAATTTACAATCCCAAAACTACCCAGGAAGCCTCGATTATCTCTTAGCCATATGCAGGATCATCTGGCTATGGCTCCTAAAAACTAAACAAAAAGCTGTATTTTTGGCCCTGCTTAACTTTGATTATATGCAATATTATGAAAGTGTTTTAGCAACTATTGGTAATACGCCGCTCATCAAACTTAGTAGAATAGCAGAACCCATTAGTGCTACCGTCTTTGGTAAAGTAGAAAGTTACAATCCTGGCCAGTCCGCTAAAGATCGCATCGCTCTTCACATGGTTGAACAAGCAGAGAAACGGAGAGAACTGAAACCCGGAGCTACCATTGTAGAAGCTACCAGCGGCAATACGGGCTATAGCCTGGCGATGATCGCAAGCCTAAAAGGATATGGATGTGTATTAACGGTAACGAGTAAAGCCTCTCAGGAAAAACTGGCCCTCCTCCGATCTATGGGAGCCGATGTGGTAATTTGCCCAGCCGATGCCGAACCAGAGGACCCCCGTTCTTACTATTCCCGAGCCCTACAATTGAGTAAGGAAATCCCTAATGCCTACTACATTGGCCAAAACTATAATCTAGATAATTCTGGAGCCCATTATCATACTACGGGACCAGAGATATGGGAACAAACCGGCGGAAAGATTACCCATTATGTTTGCTGTGCAGGTACAGGGGGAACACTTTCGGGAACAGCCAAGTACCTAAAAGAAAAAAATCCAAATATCAAGATCATCGCCGTTGATGCCTATGGCTCCGTACTGGCCAAGTATTGGCAGACGGGTATATTTGATAAATCTGAAATCTATCCCTATAAAATCGAAGGGCTAGGCAAGACCATCATTCCAGACAATGTCAACTTCGATGTAATTGATGAGTTTGTAAAAGTGACGGATAAGAATAGCGCCCTCCGTACGCGGGAATTAGCATTGAAAGAGGGGCTGCTCGTGGGATATTCGGCCGGAGCTGCCATGCAATGCGTATTCAAAATTAGACGACAATTACGCCCCCAGGATGTGGTAGTGGTCTTGTTTCCGGATCATGGCACGCGATACCTGGGCAAGGTTTACAATGATGAATGGATGAAGCAGCAAGATTTTCTAGATGATGAAATGCCGGAAGGCCACTCCTCTGAACCTAGTTATCGCAAACAGATCAAACGGATCTACCAAGCCTACAAACGAAAATATAGCAAGTACCTGAAAGATCTGATCTAGAGGTTGTGTAAAAAATTTGGAGCCAGATCCTAGGTTTGGATTTTTTACACAACCCTTGGAATCTTAGCCAGGAGAATGCAGTGACAACTGATTACCCTCCGTATCTGTAAAGATGGCGAAGTACCCAATTTCATCGTTGATCTTGGTTTTACCTAAAATAACCTTCCCTCCGGCCGCTTCCACTTTACCTAACACGCCATTTAGATCTTCGCCTCCATTCAGGTAGATCCGAGCCCCTTTCATAGTAGGCTCATAGCCTTCTCCATAACAAATGGCGCCGCCAATTCCCCCATCTTGCTGATAGGGAAGCATCCCCATTCTAGTACTTTGCATCATCATTTCCGGCATCTCATATCCGTAAATGGCGCTATAAAATTGCTTGGCACGCTCAAAATCTGAGACGGGTATTTCAAACCAGTTAATTGCATTTGATAATTCCATTGGTGGTTTTTATTGATGACTTAATGTAAAATAGCCTTGCTAATTTAAACAAAAAAGCTTTACTTGTAAAATATTTAAACATATTGTGTTAAAAAATTCAGTAGCAGTACAAGCCAAATATAGCTACATTTGCAGCTCAATAATCAAAATGAAACCTGCCATATCCGAGCGTTGGCTGATCATTGGAGCCTTTGCAGTCATTTACATCGTCTGGGGATCTACTTATTTGGTTAATTATTGGGCCATCCAGGTCATTCCCCCCTTTTTGATGAGTGGCAGCCGATTCTTTACTGCCGGAGCGCTGTTGTATTTCTTTTTTAGACCCAAGGTAAGCCAACCGATTTCTGCCCCTCAATTTCGCAATGCCATCTTATTGGGTTTCTTGTTTCTTACCATTGGAGCGGGCGGGGTCGTGTGGGCGGAGCAATTCATCGATACGGGTATGGTGGCTTTGCTGATTGCCTTTGACCCCTTGCTCATTTTGCTCTTGCTATGGATTATACGAGGAAAACGCCCCATGCGTTTGAGTCTAATCGGTACGGCCCTGGGAATCCTGGGTATGGCTTTACTAGTAGATCAACCGCAATTCATAGCGACCAAGGAGGCTGTCTGGGGACTAATTGCCATTTCGATTAGTATGTTATCCTGGGCCTTTGCTTCCATTTACATCAGCAGCATGGATTTGCCGGCTGCAAAAAGTCGGAGTACTGCCTTGCAGATGTTAGGAGGTGGAGCATGTCTATTTATTGTAGGTGGTATTAGTGGTGAATTTAGCCAATTGGAATTGGATAAGATCAATACCTCTTTCACTTTCTCCTGGCTCTACCTCGTTCTACTGGGATCACTCTTGGCTTTTTCTTCTTTCAACTACTTACTAACAAAGGTTTCTCCGGCCAAAGTAGCCACTTCTACCTACGTCAATCCCGTCGTAGCATTGTGGTTGGGGTGGGCTTTTAATGCAGAAGTGCTATCTACCCAAAGTCTCCTTGCTGCGGGAATTTTGCTTTCTGGGGTCGTTTTTATCAACAGCCAATGAATAAAATTGGCTACTTTTGCGCAATAATTAACTAATTAGTGATATTTTAGGGGCTTATTACACTTTTACACGCAGTAGGACAAAGGAACCCATTAAAACGTAACAGTCGGATATAAGGGTTTTGAATAAGACGTCAGTCTTATACCTCTTCGTCCTCAGGTTCCCCTCAAAATATTTCTTGATTACACGGTGACTTATGGGAGTTATTATATCCTTATTGAATCATAAAGGTGGGGTAGGAAAAACAACCAGTGCCATTAACATAGGTGCTGGCTTGGTGGAATTGGGTAAGAAAGCCCTGCTGATCGATCTCGACCCCCAAGCCAATCTGACACTTTCCCTAGGGCTTCCGCGCTCTCAAACCACCATTTATCAGGCGCTACGTGGAGAGACGCCTTTGATACCGGTCAAGGTAAAAGAGGGATTGGATGTGGTCATTGCTACTCTTGATCTTTCCGGTGCGGAAATGGAATTGATCAATGAAGCAGGACGGGAGTTCATTTTAAGGGAACTATTGGAACCTGTGCGGCTGCAATACGATTATATCATTATAGATTGTCCTCCTTCCCTGGGCTTGCTTACTTTGAATGCTTTGACGAGCAGTGATATGGTCATCATTCCTCTCCAAACGCAATTTTTGGCTATGCAAGGTTTGGCAAAGATCAAACAGGTCATTCAGAAAGTCAAACTACGATTAAATAAGAAGTTAGTCATAGGCGGCGTACTAGCTACCATGTACGATAGTCGCAAAGTACTTAATCGGGATGTCATTGAGACCATACAGAAGTACTTTGGAGATCTTGTGTTTGAAACTAGGATTAGAGACAATGTCGCTTTGGCCGAGGCGCCAGCGCAGCGAAAAGACATATTTGACTACAACCGGAACAGCCCTGGAGCTACCGACTATCTGGCCGTGTGCAAGGAGTTGGAAAATCGAGTGACTGCCTCCGTGGTTTAATGCTGTACTTCTCTGATCATCTAAAAAGCTTTTTCATTGGCAAAGAAAAAATTCACCGAAGGTTTGGAAAGCCTATTTATCGAGGCGGCTGAATCTCGTCCTACGCGGACAGGTAAAAAAGCTTCTGATAAAGGCAAACCCTCCTCCAAAGATGGTAAGGAAGGGCAAGGCCGGTATACGGCAGACCTGGAATCCTTTCTTTCGGATGCCTTCGAAGATGCTTTTGAAGAGAAACTAGGCCAAGTACCAAAGGATAAACGACGAAAAAAAGCCAAGAAACCACTTAGCGGTTTAGATATTTTAATCCGCAACACCGTGGACCCCAACCAACAGATCGAGATCGAAGATCTGACGCCCAAGAGAATTACCCTTACGCTGGATGATGAGCACCTGGCTCAATTGCGCGAGATGGCCCGCAAACGAAAAACTTACCTCAAAGAGATGATTAAGGAGATTGTGGCCGATTATCTCGAAAATCAATCCAAGTAAGAACAAGTATACATTTCCGTTTCTGATCACTTATCCCTTCCTTTTCCTAATTTTATCGAAATTTTAGCACGCTTTATCAAATCTTTTTCGGTTCGAAGTGGAATAGACCGTAATTGTTTCTGTTATCCAGCATAAAATTTAACATTCTGGTAACGATTGACAAGCAACTATCCTGGCAGGAAGACGTCTTTAAGATAAGAAGCAATAACCTAATGCGCGGTTTAGAAGCTGTTTGAATTTGTCTCTTTCTCTTACAATTTGAATAGGTCAGCTCATTACATTTTTCGCGCGTCTTACCCAATTGAACTAGTAGTAGACTGTAATTCATCTGATTGTTAATAAAAAACCCGTACTGTTATGAAACGATTTCACTGGCTAGCTACGCTATGCCTAGCAGTTATGACCCTTCCCGTTTGGGCTAACGATGCTTCACCTGCTGTAAACACTGATATCCTGGTTAGAGCAAACATTGCTGAAGGTAAGGTGATTAGCCTAAAAGTATCTAACCTCCAAATGGAAAAGACGAGTATCAAAATTACTGACCTGAAAGGAGAGAAAACTTACTATCGCGATTTTGTGAAAAACCACAATGGCTACGGCCGACGTTTGAACCTGAACAACTTACCTGCTGGCAAATATGTGCTAACGGTTAAGCAAAAAGACGAGTATGTCAAACAGATCATTGTGATCAAGGATAGCTACCTTTTGCTGTCTGGAATCCAGCACAAGCAAACATAGTCAGTTTATAAGAACATAAATCACTGTTGATTAAAGCCGCTGCCTGACACAGGTCCAGCGGCTTTTTTGTTGACCCAAAGTCAACTCCTCCCCTCTCTGGCAACTTTTCTAATGGGCGTACATCCCCTCTTTCCAACCTGGCTTCTCCTTTGTAGGTGTTAAATGAAGTTAAAGTCTTTCACCCCCGTGTCATTTTTGAGTTAAGGTTCAGTAGTTTTTTCTCAAATCCTTAACTTGCCTAAAAATTCATCATATGCACAAAATAGTTTTTGCACTAATTATATTTTCAGGTCTTATTTACGCTTGTGGTGATAGTGCGCAGAAATCTTCTAAAGACAGCAAATTTTCTCAGGAACAATTGAGCGTGCAACAAAAACTGTGGGACGAGTTGATGGCTGTCCATGATGAAGTAATGCCCAAAATCAGCAACATCCATAAACTCTCCAGGCAATTGCGCAATTACCAGGAAACTACCTCGGATTTGAGTGCAGCTACCAATGCTAGCATCAATGAAACGGTGAATATGTTGGACGATGCAGATGAAAACATGTTCTCATGGATGAACAACTTGCGACAACTAAAGCCCTTACAGGATACCGAAAAACATGAGGATATTCTTACCTACCTCAAGGCGGAACAGGAAAAGATGGATAAAGTCAAAGCCGATATGCTGAACAGCATGGCAAAAGGGAAAAAACTAGTGGAAGAACTAGAGATTACAAATACTACTAAACAATGAGAGTAAACGTTTTTTTAATCATAGCTTTCTTAGGGCTATATGCCTGTCAAACGCAAGACACCTCCCTGCCGATCTTAGGTAATCACATTATTGACCCCGCTACAGGAGATACTACGTATCACCACATTCCCAACTTTTCTTTTATCAATCAAGATGGCCAAGCGGTAAGCAATAGTAGTTTCGCAGGAAAAGCGTATGTGGCAGATTTATTCTTTATTTCTTGTCCTACCATTTGCCCCAAAGTGGCACAGCAGATGAAGCGGATCTACGATCACTACGAATCAGATGATCGTTTAGCATTGCTGTCCCATACCATCGACCCAAAGCGAGACACCGTAGCACGCTTGAAAAAATACGCAGAAGGTCTAGGGGTAGAAGCACCAAAATGGCATTTCGTCACCGGCGATAAGGATGCCATTTACGACATCGCGCAAGACTATATGAGCATAGCGCAAGAGGACCCGGATGCACCGGGTGGATTCGATCATAGCGGGTGGTTACTTTTGATTGATCCCGATTTTCATATTCGCTCCTTCTGCAATGGAACGGACCCGGAGGCTGTCGACCAATTTATGAAAGACATAGATCTATTGCTGCAAGAGTTGTAGGCGGTAAAAGCGCATGGGGCTATGTTGGCCCATAGCCCTGGACCAAAGTAGAAAGCCAATCCAGGATACTCGATGGCTGCTGTTTTCAGAAATGTCATTGATCATTCGGTTCTTACTTCAGAACACTTAAGTGCCTGAAGTTTACTCTTCTGTACGGAAATATTAACCCTAGCTACATGGATGTTTAGCAATAAATGTCCTACTGGTCGTTAAGCCTGTCTTTTGGCCCATGGCTATAGGTCGTGTCCCAAAATATAATCCTTGCGACCTCAATGGATGTAATTACACAACTTTTATCCCCAAAACAGCTAACCAATCGATTAGATATGAAAAGAATACAACCATTTAGACCTGTACTAGGGCAAAGTCGCCCCCTTACCCTTATCCTGTTTTTTGCATTATTAACGCTTCCGGGATTCAATCAAACGCCCCCGCTTTCAAGTTTGATGCCGGTAGAAGAGGTGGATCTGGTATTGCTGCCTCGCCAGAATAATGAGGCCTTGCTAAGCGAGGAGTTGAAAAACCGAAGACCCGGAGTTCCGCCCCGATTTGCCCTTAGTTTTCCGGTATCCATTTCCCCTTTGCAGCGTGGCACCTGGGAGGACTTGGCAGATGGGACGGCTATTTGGCGGCTGCGAATCCTGTCTCCCGAGGCGCATTCCCTGAACATCGGATTTGGCGAGTTCTTTCTCCCACCAGGCGCACAATTAGATCTTTATTCAGCTGATCAAAAAAAGAAGCTGGGACCGTTCAGTCCAAAAGATAATGATGACCATCGGGAGTTTTGGACACCAATTATCGAAGGTGATGAAATGGTTGTTGAACTGCATCTCCCTAAAGCCCAACGCAAGAACCTAAGCCTTAGGATCACCAGCATTAATCATGATTTCATGGGATTCTCCACTTTCGTATCTGGCTCTTGCAATTTAGATGTTATCTGTGGTATAAATGATGGCTGGGAAATTGTAGAAGCTTATCGGGATATTATCCAATCCGTGGGAGTATACAGTACTGGAGGGAGTAGATTTTGCACTGGTTTTTTGGTCAATAATACCCGGGAGGATTGTACGCCATTTTTTATGACGGCAGACCATTGTGGCTTACGGTCTGACAATGCAGCTAGTCTGGTGGTCTATTGGAATTATGAAAACTCCAATTGCCGGACTCCTAATAGCTCATCGAGCGGTGGACCGGGAAATGGCTTACTCAATGATTTTAATACCGGTGCTGTTTTAAGAGCCCGGTCTAGTGATACCGATTTCGGTTTAGTAGAATTGGATGATCCCGTCAATACCTCAGCGGAAGGTTTCTTTGCGGGTTGGGATGCTCGCACAAATATTCCAACGGACACAGTCATAGCTATCCACCATCCAAACACGGATGAAAAGAGGATCAGCTTTAGTTTTGAACAGGTTTTTAAAGGCAACCTCAACGGTCAGGGTATGGCCAACGGGAGTTTCCTGGTGGTTCCACAGTGGTCCGTTGGAACTACCGAAGGTGGATCTTCGGGTTGCCCATTATTTGATCGGGAACGCCGTATCGTCGGGCAATTATTTGGAGGTGCTGCTTCTTGTAATAATCTGGACTTTGACGCCTTCGGCTGGTTTGCCGTTTCTTGGGAAGGAGAGGGTACGCCAGGTACTCGCCTCAAAGACTGGCTGGACCCAGATGATAGCGGCAAAACCTTCCTTGACGGTAGAAGTCAAAACGCTTGCAATTTCAGGATCATAGCAGATAACCAGGAGTTCTTGCTCTGCAACCCTTCAGACTTGGCCTTTGAACTTGGTCCTAGTGACAACTTTACGGCTCCCGTCACCCTTAGTACCAGCAATCTACCAGAAGGGATAACCGCTACCTTCGATGACAACCCCCTTATAGCAGGTGAAACCACCACTATTCGACTGGGGCAATTGGAGGAACTGGATGATGGAACTTATTCCTTTGATATTTCGGGTGCGGATACCCTCGATAATGCTACGACGACCATCACCTTGGTCATTTCTGCTAATAGCCCGGGAACCACTAGCCTGCTTTCACCTACTAATGAGGCGGAAAACCTCAGTACGGCGCTCCCATTAAGTTGGAGTGCCACAGAAAATGCTATATCCTATGATTGGCAATTGAGTACCGTCAATGATTTTTCAAGCCTGGTCGAAGAGAAACAAGCTATTTCTGCTACCGAGACTAATCTCAATAACCTGGAAATTGAAACGACTTACTTCTGGCGAGTCAGGGCAGTCAATGCTTGTGGACCCGGTGACTGGTCAGCGGTATTTTCATTTACGACCGCTGGTGTATATTGTCTACTGAATAATGCGCAGGATGTACCCGTAACGATCTCCCCTAATTCTCCCAATATAGTCCGTTCTACTTTGCAGGTAGAACAACAGGGGCAGATTGCCAGTATAGCTATCAGTATGGACATCAAACACACCTATGTTTCAGATCTCTCGGCCAACCTAATCTCGCCTAATGGGACGAGCATCAGCCTATTCAACAATCCGGGGGACAATGCCAGTTTCCAAGGTTGCAGTAGAGATGATTTGATCTTGGATTTTAATGACGCGGCTCCACAAGATTACAGTTTGTTGTCCAATACCTGCGACAATGCCACGCCAACGATCAATGGCCTTTTCAAGCCTAGGCAACCACTAGCCGATCTCAATGGACAGGAAGCTGCGGGCCAATGGACCCTGGAGATTATCGATGAATTCGATGAAGATGGTGGTGCCATTGACGGTTGGAACCTGGAGATATGCACGACCTTCCCGGCGGAGGCTATTGCCACCACTAGCACCTCCAGTGTTTCCGTATGCCCTGGCGAGCCATTTGAATTCGAGTTAATCATTGGTGGCGGGTTTACTGATGCCGGATTGTCCATTACCACCAATGAATTACCAGCCGGAGCTAGCCTGCTATTAGAACCCAACACCCCCAGTTCCGCGAGTACCATTGCCGTCAGTGGTGATGACTTTGAAGTACCAGGGACTTATCCCATTACTTTTACTGTCTCAGATGGTACCCTCAGTGCTAACACGACCGTGGAAGTGGAGATCCGCAGCCTACCGACAAATCTGCAAGCCATACAACCACAAGATGGTGCGCAGTTGGTCGGAGTCGCTCCTACCTTCAGCTGGACAACGCTCCCTTCTGTCAGTAATTATCGTATTAGGGTCAGTACATCGTCAGACTTGAGTGATCCTGTTGTGGATCTCAATACAACTAATAACATTATCAATTTGGGTGATTTAGCTAAAGGGCAAACTTATTTTTGGCAGATCACTGCCACCAATGACTGCGGATTGGGAGATAGTCCGATCTGGTCTTTTACAACTGTCCCGGATATTAGCTTCACCACTGATCCATCTGCCTTGGTGATTTGTCCGGATGATTCTCCCGGCTTCTCGTTTACCGTAGATCCCGATTTCTTATCTCCGGCCAATCTTAGTTTCACCTCACAACCCAATAGCAACCTTGACCTGGACATTGCAGGAGGGCTAAGTGGCTTAAGCCCTGGCGCAACTGTCGAGGTTTCTATTACTCAAATTGCTGAAGTCACCGCCGGAGACTACCAATTAGAACTCACTTTGGATGATGGTACTTTATCTGCTTCTACCACTCTTACACTTAGCATTGTCGAGACACCTATTGCTCCTACCTTAAGTAGCCCAGCAGACCAGAGCCAGCTTGCCGCGCCACCCGACCAACTAAGCTGGGATGCTTTGTCCAATAGCAATACCTATCAGGTGGAAATTGCGGACAATGCGGAATTTGACCCAATCCTGGAGTCAGGACAAACGACTGGAAATTCTTACTTCCCTAGCCATATTACTGAAGGCGGAACCTATTTCTGGAGAGTCCATAGTAGCAATGATTGCGGAACGGCTACGGCCTCCCCCTTTCAGTTCACCTATATGCCTAATGCCATCGAGGAGATTGATGGAAATCGCATCCATATTTTCCCGAATCCTACCCAGCGAGACATCCAGATCAGCTTTACCCGGTCGGTAGAGCAAGGCATACAATTGCGGATTCATCACATCAATGGAAAGGTATTGAAGCAAAAGGTAATAGCCACTGGTCAGCAACAAGTTTTTGTTTCACTGGAAGAATTCCCAGCCGGTGTTTATTTGTTGAGTCTGCAAACCGATACAGATCAATTGATCCGTCGGATTATCAAGCAGTAAAAGACCTGAAATGTTGGTCCAGAAGAATTTTTATCTTGGGTAATCCAAAATGCGATATAAAGCTATGATTAAAAAAAGCTGTCTGATTTTTTTTGTTCTCTTGATAGTACAATCTGTTTGGTCTCAATCTAGTCTACAACAAGTCATTAATTCTTTTAGCAAAGATGCAACGCTTAAACACGCAGGGGTAGGCATTAGTGTCATAGACGTAACCACCAATAAACAGATCGCTCAGTTTGACTCCGAACGAAGCCTGGTCCCCGCCTCCTCCTTAAAGGTGTTGACTACCGCTTCCGCTCTTGCCATGCTCGGCACGGAATACCGCTTTACAACACACTTACAGTATACGGGAAATATTGACCATAACGGCCAACTCAATGGCGACCTGATTATCCAGGGAGCTGGAGACCCTACCTTGGGTAGTCCAACCATGCCCGACGGGGAGCCGATGGCGCAAGTGTTGGATAAGTTCAGCATGGCACTGCAACAGAAAGGGATTAGAAAGATAAATGGGTATATTATCGGCGATGCCTCCTATTTTGGTACTACCGTGAATGGCTCCTCTTGGCAATGGAATGACCTGGGCAATTACTATGGCGCGGGAAGTTGGGGGCTCAACATTCACGACAACCTATACTACCTCAGATTCCAACAAAGCAATAGCTTGGGTAAAACACCGCGGATTGCCCTTATTGAACCCGAAATACACAATCTCAGATTCACTAATGAAGTCACCTCCGCCTCGGCCGGGTCCGGAGATAATGCTTATATCTACGGCGCCCCTTATACTTACGAGCGTTTTGTGCGAGGAACGATACCCGTAGGCAGTAAGTTATTTAGCATTAAAGGTTCGATCCCTGATCCTCCCCTATTCGCCGCCCAGCAAATGGCTACTCGACTTCAAAATGCGGGCATCATCAGTACTAAGGGAGCTACTAGTGATCGGCTGCTGGGACGACCTATCGGTGGTGATCGGCAAATCCTGCTGACACATCAGTCACCTTTCCTAAAAGAAATAGTAATCCGCACTAATATCAAGAGTGTGAACCTATATTGCGAAACCTTACTTCGCACCATTGGAAAGGCGAAGGGTACCGAGGGCACTGTTGCGGCGGGCATCGAGGCCCTGCAGACCTTTTGGGAAGCCCGGGGGCTATCTTTCGCGGGAGTGGCCCTGGAAGATGGAAGCGGCTTGTCCGCAAAAAACATTGTAACAGCCAAATTCATGGCACAACTGATGCGCAAAGTGGCACGAGATGGCAAGATCTATCCGGATTTTCGTGAATCCTTACCCGTAGCAGGTAAGTCTGGAGGAATGTCCTATACCTTGAGAGGTACTTCAGCAGCAGGAAAAGTACGCGCCAAAACGGGCACGCTTAATCGAGTGCGCTCCTTGACTGGCTATGTGGAAACAAAATCTGGAAAGCTCCTATCCTTTTCCATTATAGTGAACAATTACAAAGGTTCCGGAGGCCAAGTACGGAAAAAAATGGAAAAGATTCTATTGGCTATGTATGCTTTATAAGCAGATGGGCCCAATACCGTGGAACATAAGTTACTTGGAATTATGGGGAGGAGATTTTGATCAGGATCAAGGCGCGAGAAGGGAGCACCTGTCGGGCCGCCAGGCGGGATAGCCGAAGCTACACGACCGACGAGCAACGCAGAACCTGATTAAAAGATGCCGCCAGAAACCAAAGAAATTTATGTTCCATGGTACTAAGTACCAGGAGCATGCCTGACTTGCCATATTGGAGCCTTTAACGTAACTTTACCCGCGGCAGAATGACCAAAATGACAATCACATATGAAGCTTAGAACGACCTTTCTTCTGATCAGTTTACTAGCTCTGCTAACCGCCCCAGCTTGTGACCGAAACGAACGCCCTTCTGATTTCCCTCCCACACTTAGTACCGACCCAAATGATGCGCAGCCTACTGATGATAATAGTAGTGACCAAGGTGCGGAAGTAGTGACCTCAGGACTGACCAAGGACTATCTTAATACCAACCGAGGTATCTGGCAAAAGCCAGAACTGATCTTGCAATTATTGGGTAATCTGGAGGATAAAGTAGTGGCAGATATTGGAGCTGGTACCGGATTTTTCGCTTTTCGTTTAGCGCCCAAGGCGAAGAAAGTGATCGCCGTGGATATTAACCCAGTTTACACCCGGGCTTTGGATAGCCTGAAGGTCTTTCGGTTGGCAGATGATATTCAGGATCGCCTGGTGACCCGTTTGGGTAAGGAGAATTCCCCGATGCTGGAAGATGAAGAGGTAGACATAGCCATCATCGTCAATACTTTTGTCTATATCAGAGATAAGGTAGGTTATCTTCGAGAGTTGAAAAAAGGCATAAGAGAAGGCGGTAAACTCCTGATCGTTGAATTTAAGAAGAAACGCCTGCCCGATTTCGTAGAACCTCCACAAAAATATCGTCTGCCCCTATACGAAGCAGAGGAACTGCTCTACAAAGCTGGCTATCAAAATATTGAGGCTAATGATACAGCACTTGACTATCAGTACATCCTGGTGGCAGAGAAGTAGCTAGCTGGGTGGTTCGGAAATCTCCATCTGGGATTTCCGAACTACCCAACTAACAATCCTTCTCCAAGCCTATTTACCGAGCAACTTCCTACGCAGCCATTTCCTTTGCCAGATCAGTAAGCCACCGATCAGTACTAGCGGCCAGATGGTCACCAGGCCTAAGACCATATTGACTATAATGGTCCAACCATTGACAGCACTTTGTTTCAGGCGGGTCCAGAAGCTGGTACGCTGACCGCGATCTGGGGTGTAGGGAACTTCCTGATAGATTTCCAGATTGATGGTACTTAAGGAGATTCGATTTTTCAGGTAATTTAAGCGACCTTCTCTGGATTCGATTTCCTCTTGAATAACGCGGATAGCCTCCTCGGCTTTTAATACCTCCTCTACTGTCTTGGCCTTGTCTCTTAAGATAGCTACGTAGCGATCCCGCACCTGCTTCTTCGTATTGAGGCGCGTCTCTATATCCAGGTATTCTTCCGTTACATCCTGGGCATTCACCCGGCGGTAATTGGTATAGATCGACTCGGTCTCTATCTGGTTCATAAGCTCGTCAAATCGATCCGCCGGCACCCTGATCACCAGCTGGTTAGTAATCCGGTAGGTTGAATTCGTCATATTGACAGACGAAATAAATCCATTGTAGTCAGCCACCATTTCTTCGATCCGCTTGGTACTTTCAGCTACCTTTTTAACCTTAATACTAAATTCAGAAGTTTTAATCACCTTCCGCTCCATGGATACCGTTTGAGGTTGTGCCTGTTGGTTCCCGTCAGCTTCGGTGTATTCTTCTGCCTTAGCGGCTTGATCATAAAATTCAGGAGCACTTTCCTGATTAGCAGAAAAGCCAGCGGTATCTCCGCTACAGTTCCAAGCAAGCAGTAGTAGCAAGGATAAAAACAGGGAAATGGGGGTATGAATACGGAAGGCATACTGCCTAGTCCCTGCGGCCGAATGAGTAGGGAATAATGTTTTCATCATTTTCCGGGTTTATGTTTTTGGACAGGGCAGTGGGGGTGCCCTTATACAAGGATGAGTAATTTAAGAAAATTGGCGGGAGAATAGGAAATTTCGTACACAATTACTAAATCGGGAAAAAGTACGTAAGAGAATGACAGAAGTAATTTTAGATAAAAAAGCCACTTTCGCCAAACTGCCGCCAGTGTGGCCAGAAAGCTTGCTGGAAAACATTCAACAGTCGCACAAATTTTCCAGCAAACGGCTTGTCGTTCTAGATGATGACCCAACCGGCACACAAACGGTCCAAGATATACCGCTGCTAACAGAATGGTCCGTAGCAAGTCTACGAAAAGAGTTGGAACGGTCAAGCGTTTTTTATGTGCTAACCAATTCGCGCAGCATGGTCACTGCACAGGCAGAAGCCCTGGCTATCGAAATAGGCCGAAACCTGGTAGAGGCAGCGACACTAGCAAAGGTTGATTTTTTCGTCCTTAGCCGTAGTGATTCCACCTTGCGGGGGCACTATCCGACTGAGGTAGATGCCCTGTGTGAGGGCTTGCAACAAACCTACGACGCTACCGTCATGGTGCCTTACTTTGAAGCCGGTGGGCGATATACTTTACACAATACACACTATGTAGAACAAGATGGTCAATTGATCCCTGCTGCCTTGACAGAGTTTGCTAAAGACAAAGCCTTCCCTTTTCAGCATTCGTTCTTGCCTAAGTACGTAGAAGAAAAAACGAAAGGCAACACTCCTGCTACGGCCGTTAGAGGCATTGATTTGGATGTGATTCGTATTGGTGGCCCCGAAGCGGTCAAAGCTAAATTGCTGGAAGCTCCCAAGGGAACCGTCATAGTGATCAATGCCTGTGCCCCTCGCGATCTCGAAGTAGCCGTGCAAGGATTGCAATTGGCACAACAAAGTGGCAAAAGATACATTTACCGCACGGCAGCTTCCTTTGTACGCGTCCTGGCAGGCATCCCCATCCGACCCCTGCTCACTGCCGAAAGCATGGTAATCAATACCGCTAATGGTGGACTGATGATCGTGGGCTCACACATAAAAAAGTCCAGTTTACAGTTGGAAAAAGCACTGCAATTAATGGATATTTTTTCCCTGGAAATCGATGTAGAAGGTCTATTGGAAGAAGCCTCACGTCAACAGGCTATCAAGCACTATCTCGATCAGGTTGAAAGGGCCATTAGCAAGGGTAAAACCGTGATTGCCTACACTAGTCGAAAACTAATTGCCCGAGGTGACGCGGCCACCTCTTTAGCCATTAGTCGAATCATCTCCGAAAGCATCTGCGCCATAGTGGCTCAACTACGCGTACAACCCCGATTTTTGATCGCCAAAGGTGGGATCACGTCGCATGATGTAGCCACCAAAGGGCTAGGCGTGAAAAGGGCAATGGTGGCCGGGCAATTACAGCCAGGTGTTCCAGTTTGGTTACTTGGTCCCGAGAGTAAATTTCCGGGCATGCACTACGTGGTGTATCCCGGCAATGTAGGGAGTGAGGATGGGCTGGCACAAGCCATAGAGGCATTTACTACTGCCTAATCCTGGACACCTAGAAATTCCAACATCCTGGACTATTTCACGTGAGACTATTAAGTAATGATTCCGCTTTTCATAAAAATGGGAAATTTGATCCGCTGCGTACGATCAGCAGGCCAAATATCGGCTAGCCTTTCCATGAAAGGCGATACTGGATTTTCACCCGCATGCTGGCGAATATAATGTTGAACACTAGACCAGGAATGTAGATAGCCTTCAAACTGTGGCCGCGTCCATTCCACTTCAATGGCTAGATCATCAGTAGTTGGAATCTCTTGAAAGTTGAAAGGTATACTTTGGTAAGCTCGATCGACGTGTCGGCGTTCTTCATTCCAGTAAGGTCCGATGATATGGGTGTAGAAGTGATCAATCTGCCCATTGAGGGTCTTGTTGATCCGCAACAGGCCATATCCCCAGACACTGATCACTCCGCCCGCCCTGCCAACTCTTCGTACCTCTTGCTCAAAGGCAGCGAAATCAAACCAGTGCAGAGCTTGCCCCACCGTAATGAGATCAAATTGATGGTCTGGAAAGCTGGTTTGCTCAGCTCTTTCTACGCGGTAAGTGATATTGGACGCCAAGGTGGCATTGTCAAGTTGTTTTTGACTGATATCAGTAGCAAAAACCTGCGCAAAGTATTTGGCCAACTCAAGGGCTACCTGTCCGTTACCCGTACCACAATCCCAGCAACATTGACGGCTTCTACCCTTCGTAACCCGCAACAGCTCATTGTATAATGCCTGCGGGTAGGTAGGCCGGAATTTCTTGTAGGTAGCGGCCTGCTGGGAGAAGTTGTCTTGGCTTGCTTTCATGTAAAGTTATTTCCTTCAGACAAAGGAAGCCCTTATTGTGTTGTCATGCAAGTGGTATGGCTTAAGAAATTTAAGGTTGAAAGTTTAGGGTTTAGGTTTTAGATATGAGTTTAGAGTTTAGAGTTTAAGGTTTAGACAGATAAGAGTTTAAAGTTTAAAGTTTAGACAACAACCCTAAACTTTCAACTGTCATCCTTAAACTATCATCCTTAAACTTTAAACCTAACGCAAAGCCAGTCGGACGGCGTGGTAGCCACACATACCATGAACTCCACCCCCAGGTGGTGTGGAAGCCGAACAAATGAAGATCTTCGGATGGGGTGTAGAATAGGGGTTGAGTCGGGCAACTGGGCGGGTAAATAGCTGCGTAATATCTGCTGCGCCGCCCGTAATGGCGCCGCCTACGTAGTTTGGATTATAGGATTGGAATTCACTTGGAAAAGTGGCTTTTTTGGCCAGAATAATGTCCTTAAACCCAGGAGCAAATCGTTCGATTTGGCTTTCAATAATGGGCGCCCAATCACGCGTAGAGGCTCTCGGAACGTGACAATAGGCGTAGCCTGTATGTTGACCTTCCGGTGCCCGACTGGGGTCGAATTCACTTTGCTGACATACCATTACAAAAGGTCGATCCGTTTCCTTACCCAACCAGGCGGCTTTCTCACTGGCTGCCATCTCCGTTATCGTACCGCCTACGTGGACCGTCGAGACTTTAAGACACCGTGGATCACGCCAGGGAATGGAACCACTCAAGGCATAGTCAACTTTAAAGACGCCCGGGCCAAAATTATATTTTTTTAGGCGTCGCAGATAAGAGGTAGGTAGCACATCCTTAGCGATGTTCGCCAGTTGGAGCGGATCTGTATCGAAGAAGTAGCGCCGGGCTGGTGGCAATTCTTCAAAAGATCGTATCCAGGTATTCAGTTGAATTTCGCCGCCTAAAGACCGAAAGTAAGCCGCCAGGGCTTTGCTTATGGCCTGAGATCCTCCCTTGGCCACTGGCCAATCCACCACATGGCCCATCACGGCGAACATTAGCCCAATGGCAGAACTTAGGGGTTTGTCTAAAGGCAATACGCTATGTGCAGCACAACCCCCAAAAAGTGCTTTGGCACGATCGGATGTAAATAGCCAGTTAGAAAGCGTGGTGGCGGGCCAAAGGGCTTTTAAGCCAAACTTTGCCAGCAGGAGCGGATGCTTGGGAATACCTAGCGGTTTAAGGCTATCCGCCAGTAATTCGCTGGCCCTTGGCACAAAGGGGCCTACCATTTTGGCCCAGGCTTCGCCATCTGTCCCTAGATTAGCTTGGGTCTGCGCGATGGATTGGTTTAGCAAGACGGCATCTTGATCATCCAGGGGGTGAGCCACGGAAGCCTTGGCCGGTATCCATTGAAGGCCGAACTGAGCCAGTGGCAATTGCTTCCAATAGGGTGACAGGATACCCGTGGGATGCACCGCCGAGCAAAAATCATGGTGAAAACCGGGTAGCGTGAGTGCTGTCGTGCGGGTTCCTCCTCCAAGGACAGCAGCCCCTTCGATAACTAAGGTGTGGGCACCTCGCCTGGCTAATTCAATAGCGGCTGAAAGGCCATTGGGGCCCGATCCGATGACGACGGCATCGTATTGCTTTTCCATAATTACTACTGCTTAGCCATGAACATTTCTGATGCTAGCTGGTATCCATTAGACTTTATTCTGAGATAGTTTTATAGGAGAAAAAAGATGAATTTTGCTTCATACAAATTATTTTAGAATAAAGTCTATTAAAGCTTTGACATGGCTGTGCTTGGCCAGGGTTGCAGGGCTGTCAAGGCTTTGACATTTGTTCGCCCTTCCTCCAACACGCCATCCTTGGCATCCACGATTTTCCACGCCAGGTAGGGTTTGAAAAGTGGCTGGGATTCTACCATCACACACCTTAACTCCCCGGATTTAAATTGACAGCGCCGCTGAATAGCCGAAAGAAGTTGTGTCCCATGTAAATGCCCGTCGCCAAAATTCCAACCGAGCACCACGCCCGCAATCAGTTCACCATCGCGAAAGGTATATTGTTCAATATCATCTACTGCCTTGGGAAGGAGCTCGTGCAAGGCACGACCATGCAAGTGCATATGTCGAAAAGCGATCACCTTGCTAATCAGTAATTCTGACACGCTCTTCTCATAAAAATCATCCAGTTGCTTACCTACCGTTTGGCTCAGCTTGACGATATGCTCATCTAACTTATCTTCGGCATCCGCTTTAAACAACCAGACACTATACGCCCAGTTTCCCGCATAATATCGCATAGATAACAAGAAGGATATCCGTTCTGGATACAAATTCCCTACAATCGGAAGCAGCAACAAAGAGCCCGCTAACAGGCTAATAAGTACAGGATCTTGCACGCTAAATGCCCAAACATCTGCATGGGCACCAAATAAGACGAAAGCACCATACACCATGATCACATTCCACTCTAAAGGAACTCCCATAGGAATACTGGATGTGATATACAGGTGAAACCCAAACATCACGATCAAAGCTACTGTGGTCACCTCTCCACCCGTTCCGAAGAGTAGTAACAAGGGAAATAGATACTCCGTCAGGGTACCTGCATGAGCCAGCCATACGGATAGCTTACTGGGCCTCAGGTCATGCGGATAGTTTTTATATAATTTTTTTCGCAAGCCCTGAAAGCGCAAAACAGCATGATTACTAATCATCACATCCACTACCCCTGGAAAATGCAAGTTTAACTTGGAGGTAGCAGCTCCCCACCAAATAGCGAGCCATACGATTTTTAGAGCGGGCAGCGTGTCTGTGGGAAACAGGAAACAAACCAGGGCAATCCAGTAGTGCTCTGAACGCGCGGCGAGGTATAATGTCTTGTCAAACACACCTAGTATAGGCAATAAGACTACAATGGGTAGTACATGATCCAAAGTAATCGTAGATGCCACCAGCGCCTTGACTAGTAATAGCAGAAGAGCGGCATACAGCAAGACATCCAGTATACTACGGGAATCACTGCCCACAATGGGGGCACTAGGAAAAAAGGGCAGCTTTATGGTGCCGGGACGCAACCAATACAGAAAACCACCAAATGGCGGCATATAGCGGCCTGTTAAGGCTCCGCTTCCACACCCCAAGCCCAGTATTTCAAAAAAAATACTCCAAAGTACCGCAATTTGAATAGCCTCTAGTCTAAACCACCATTCCCCCACTGTGTCCCACCCACCTAGCGCCGAGTTGAAGGAACAGAAGAAGCCCCACATCCCTACATAAAAGCCAATCTTTAGTAAGTAAAAAACGTAAATAGAGGCCGGTGAACCATACCCCTGTGTAGCCCAGGCCACACAAAGCATGCGGAGGCGTTCAGCAAAAGGTTGTTTCTTCCACTCTTCGTAGGTGAAAGGAGGAGGTAGGGGTTGAAGAAATTTATACTGTTTCATGAAATACCAGCTTACCTAGCTGCAATGATCAAGCCGAGGCCGATCACATAACAGAGCAACATAATATTCAGTATACGAGGAACACCGGCAGGTGCATCTTTGAATTCTTTCCAGATGTAGATGCCCCATAAGGCAGCTACAATGGTAGCTCCTTGCCCTAGTCCGTAGGAAATAGCGGGCCCGGCTTTATCAGAAGCTATGATACTGAAAGACATACCCACACACCAGATGATCCCTCCTAGCACACCCGTCAGGTGCGTTTTGAAATCGCCTTTAAAGTAATCCCCATAACCTACGGGTGTCCCCGTAAAAGGTTTGTACATCAAAACAGTGTTGAAGAGGAAATTGCTGAGCAAAATACCGATTGAAAAGAGAAACACCGCTGTATAGGGACTCAATTTGCCCTCGATGGGTTGGGTAAAATCAGGAAACATTGCGTTGGCCACGTACTTGTAAAACAGGCCCATTAGACAGCCTGCCACCACGGATAAAA
The DNA here is from genome assembly GCA_037576205.1 of Pyrocystis lunula. Lineage (NCBI taxonomy): Eukaryota > Dinophyceae > Gonyaulacales > Pyrocystaceae > Pyrocystis > Pyrocystis lunula. The sequence continues at coordinate 770 of JAPIWU010428740.1, read as the reverse complement.
CCAGGCCTTTGGTCGATACATTGCCCGTTTCGCTGGAGAGTTTTCGGTAGGCCACGGCATTCAGTAAGATAGCTACCACAATCAAGGCCACTCCCCCAAATAAGGTGGTGACATCTCCTACTGGCGCATCCATATAGTTTACGATCACACCAATCACTAAAGCCAGGCCAATACCCACCGGAAAGGCTACTGACATCCCCGCGATAGCAATCGCTGCTACTAACAAGATATTTGCTGCATTAAATAGTACCCCACCGAGAATAGCTGAGCCTATATTCTGTGAGGAAGCTTGCTGAAGATCGGGAATAAAACTACGCCCAGCCTCTCCCATATTTCCCATGGTCAGCGCAAAAAGACTAGCCAAAATCACAATCCCAATCACATAGTCCCAATAAAATAACTCGAATCGCCAGGTACTAGCTGCCAATTTTTGTGTATTGGCCCAAGAGCCCCAGCACAGCATGGTAATGATACAGAAGAATACGGCTATAGGATAGGTTTCAATAATAAACATGAACTAAGATAGAAATTTTCATTTCGCTTACAAAAAAAGGCCCCGGATGGATACCGAGGCCTTCGAAAAGCTTAATTCAACTAACATATTGCCTAACTCAAAATAACCCTATTTCTTGGACCAGGTCTTGAGGAAGTGGGAAGTGCGAAATCGGAAGTCGGAAGGGAAGGGCTAACTGTTTTCCGACTTCCCATTTCCGACTTATTTTTGAATAATCAACTGCTGAGTTTGTACTTGACCTCCATGTTGAATCACT